>BGNK01001042.1:6567-182982 GCA_003297005.1 Symbiodinium sp. clade A Y106
TGTCAAGCCCAGCGTTCATTGTTGGAAGGCTTGAATCTGTGATCCTCTATGGCAAAAGTGCCCGTTCTGTATAAAACTTTGTTTCACTTTGTATATACTGACCGCTAGACGGTTGCTTCCGGACTCATGCTGCTGGGCCTGCACATCATCATGGACATGCGACGTGCACTCAGCACCGAAAGTGCAACAGGACATGTCACGTAGCTGCCGACGCAACACCGCAAGCGCACACAGGCTTAGTAGGTTTTGCTTTCCGTTCGGACAGCAGGCAATAAAGCGACGTCGACAAATAGAAGTATAGGCTTATTGCAACTGTCTCAAACTGAACGGCAGCAATCACACAGTTGGCTGATGCGCAATGCAAAGCAGAAGCGGTCTCTTTTTCTCTCAGTCGCACGACTGGTTAAGTTGGGGCAACGCGGATGGAAGATCGGACCTCACATCGATCAATCCGAACACGCGCTGCCTCTATCTTGTCACACAGGCTGAAATCCACTCTTGATGGTCCGTCCGCTAAGTTGGAGTGCGTCGGTACTCTGCAAAGTACGCGGCCACACTCAGACTGGACTTTAACACCAAGCCATGATGGATCATATTGGCTGCATGCGCTGTCAACGCAGAAGCTGATACCCAGGCATGTCGGGCAGCATCATTGTCGATGAAGACCAGAAGCGAACAATCCTGCAATGCCTGGCTCCAACAGTTGAGAGCTGACACAAAAGGCATATCCTCGGCCTCAAAATTGAGCTGCTTGGCAGCCTTTGCTGAACCCCATGCCCGCACTGCGTCTTGGGGAGCGTACTCTCCGAAGCAAGCCACTGGTCCCTCGGACTTGTCCACTAGGACACCCGATTGAACAGGTTGAATTGTGCCCTTCACACGCCCCATCCAGGAAGAGCAACATTGTCTTCCTGTTTGCAATGGAAATGAGCTTCGGAGGGCCATGAAGAACTCTGTGGCGCAGCCCAGACAGAGCTGTCAACAGCTCCCCATCTACAGCCTCATTGATGCGCGCATGCTCGGGCCTTCTTGGCAAACCGACCAAAGATCTAGGAATCTGCAAACAACATGCGGGAGCGCAAAGACGTGGCACACTTGAAGGACATGTTTCGGGACTGCAGAACTTCGTCAATGGTCGCCGTCAGCTCAGTCTTCGGAGACTCGGTGTTTGAGATAGTCAGAATGCCCTCACTTGCACGTGTCATGTCAAACACTACGCCCAAGGCTTGAAACTTCTGAGAGAAGGGCTTGTTCTTCTCTGGCTCTAAAGCGAGCCGCCAGCCGATGAGCTCGAAGAAGGCCCTAACGGCTGTGTCAGTGTCTGCGGCGCAGTCCTCCGGACACACACAAATGAAATCATCAATCAAACTGGGCCAGCTGAAAAACAGCAGTCGGGCGCCAGTGCACTTTATCGCCTCTGCACATCTGAGAAAGTTGGAAACGCTCGAGGATGCGCCAAACGAAGCGGAAAAGCGCGGGCTTGCCGGTGTCCGGACAGAAGACACAAATCCACGCAGCATGCAGATGATCGGAGTGTATCCCAACTTGCCGATATGCTGCCTTCAGATCAAATGCTTTGCCCACCAGGCGCCGCCCTGTGCCACGAAGAGCTGTCATCCATTGCCGAATCATCACTGCAGCAGCGTCTACAGACTCCACCTGGACCTTCTCGCGCACACCAGTACAACGATTAATGTGACTGGCTGAGAAATCGTCAATCGCCCGGGTCTTGTTCTTTTGTCGCACAGCAAAATGCCGAGAACACACCGAACGATCGCCTGCGAGCACAGTAGCCTCCTGCAGGCTGTAAGGACCTTCGGCCCACCCTTTCCGCGCATCTTCCATAGCGGCGTCCCACAAATCTTTGTCGAGGTCGACACTCTGCGACTTGCAGCAGGAGCCATGTATCCACTGGTGCATGCTTGGCGCAAGTCTGATTACCTCAAGCTCAAGCAATCCCAAACCTGGTGCAACCTCGGCCATCCGTGTGAGGAAGGTGTGCCTGTCGACAGCGTTGTGAGCGTTGCTCTGGTCATACGATAAGCACAACTGGTCAGTGTCACCTGCGTATTTCCGCTTCCATTGGCGCAGCAGGTGTGGCATCGTCTCGGCCCCAGCCGGATCCAGCCGGGACACCAACTGCTAGCTGATGTGGGAGAAGATGTGTGCGGAGTACAGGCAACTCAATCTTTAACAAAGCCTTGCCGACCAACCTTCCATACACCTCGCCCGTGCACACAGGACGCACGTCCTCCTCCCCTGTGGTTGTTGAATTTGGCGAGGGAATTCCCTTTGGCCCCACCAAGATATGGACGTAATCCCTTCGGGGCTCGACGATCAGCCAACACATTCGCCAAGGATTCAATCGTGCATATTTTCCTTCAGCAGACGCTTGGCATGATGTCGCTAATTCGCCAGAATGGCACGCTTTGCGACACCGCCATACCCAAGTTTGTAAAGATGATGTACCTTAATGTGATCCCACCTGTCACCCATGTTGTTATAGGACCGTAGTCTCTGACTCGGACGGGCAACGTGCAAAGTGTAAAGCATTTGCCCCTGCACGATGCCGGCCGGCGTCCTCTCGATGTCTGGGGTGACCGGTGTTCTTCTGATGGGGTGAGCTTTGGCTAGTTGGACTTTGCTAGTGGTTTTGGTTATTATGCCATTACGCCCGGTAGTGTGCTGGGACCGCGTTCGGATGTTTGCAGCATGGTCGGTGATAAAAAGGAGCTCACCGGCTGTACTGCAGGCACTTCATGCACTTGCTTGCGAGGGTGTTGGATTGGGATGGGCCCGCCTTGCCTTGGATTCGGCCACCTTTGTTCTTGTACACATGAACCTGTTTGAACCTGCCCGTCCATGGCTGCATGCCGTGTTCGATATGTGCGGAATCAATTTTTATGGTACCCCCCCCCCCATGTACCCACGCCTGTCTTCTCAATCTCGGCTTTGAGAAGGGATGGGTGCTTGGGATGCCCTTGTTCCCGAAAAGTACCTGTAGATCGTATGTTTCTTCCGTATCTTCAAGTACAAAACTCTCGCCTCGGACCAAGATAGGTCGTATTCAAACGTATTCATGCACCTTGAATTTTGAATCTTGGATCCGAGGCGTATTCAACAGAATACGTTTGAATACGGAACGTTGCGGTTTGACCATTGCATTTTGTATTTTCGAGCCTGTCGTTGTTCTGTGGATAGTCGTCGTTTTGTGCTCTATAGATACTGCAGATATCGCGCGGGCATTGCGGAGACTTATCACCGATACTGCTTTGCGAGGTAACATATCCACAATGCTCTGTATGTGTTTGACTCTTTCAGGAAACATTTCCCTTATCATACAGCTGTGATTGTCGTGATTCATCCCGTCACTTCTGTTTTACTGTTTAGACAATTAGACTAGCACAGCAATTCCCGTCCAGCGGCATCGTACAACTAGGAAAACTGAATTTCATCTTGATAGATCTGTTAATAACACCCTTTCGACACGTGCAAAAAAGTTGATGAAATTTAGTCGGCCTAACCACTAGTTTGATAGTTTGACGGATTGACGGGTTTCATTTTTTGCGGTGTGATTACATATGCATATAAGTTACTGCATATTTGCGAACATGTTCATGAAGACATTACTATATCAAGACCACTTCATTGATCGTCTTCGTCCGTTATCTTGTGCGGAACTATACATTTGTCTACTTTTGTCAACGACTGAATACTCTACTAAGGAAAATTTAGTGTTATATGGAAAATGTTTTGGCTTAGCTTACACTTTTCTATGGGTACATGTTTAACGTGTGTTGCTTCATGTTTGCATGGGGGTGTCTTGAATTGGTGCGCATCCTCGTCCTGACCTCCACGCGGTGGATGCGGTGCAGCGAACAGGACACGGTTGAGAAGGCCTGTGAGCTTGAACACGAAACAAAAAAGAAACAAGAAATGATTGAAGAGCCGAATAAAAATGAGAAGACCTGCAGATTCGGCCATGATATTCCTGAAGGTTCGGTTGGTCCCCGAATTATCGGAAAAGGCTTCAGGCAGCCTACTCGTCCCTGCGGTTGGGATCGTAGGTGGGTCGGGTTCTTGGTCTGCTGCCTTGCGTTTGCCCCTGCTTCTGCTGCTGCGATCCCCCACTTGGAAGAGACGCAGAAGCTCAACGACATTTGCCACTTGGTTGCATTAAACCGAAGCCCTCAGGGCTCCTTCCTCCTTGCCTCGAGCGCTGCCGCCATGGCTGCAGCTGACACTGCAAAGCTTGAGGGTCGCCTCGGTGGCTTCATCGGCATTTCAGCTGGCAAGGCCTCTCGCTTGCAAAATGACACGGACGGATAAAATCCTTGTTCGCTCTTTGACGTGGGCTTACCCATGTTAAAAGAGCCCCTCTGTTTCCACTCTCAAGCTGATGTTGGCTTACCAACCTCAGACTTTGATGAGCTTGTGGGATTCATTGCCGTTTACGGCATTCCCCTGTTTCTCTCCGCTGGAACCGGACCTCTGCTGGGTTGGGCTTCCGGGTTTGGGTTTGTTTTCTTGGCTTGGATGGTCGGTGGACTGTTGGCTTACCAGCAGACCAAGCAAATCCAACTTGACTTGCATATAGGCACCACGAGAACGCGAAAGAGTTTGAAACGCAAACACATCAAAAGACACCGTTTGAAAGCGCGTCAGAGAAAGCAAGTGCGGACGAAGAATCTGCGCTTGGAGCCTTCTTTGGCAACCTTTCTGAAGCAGCAGTACTGTGCCAGACTGCGCGGTGCTCTTAGCTCTTACGCTGTGCCTTGGTTTGCACGGGCCAATCTTGGCTTGTCAGCTTCAAGAATGGGACCCCTACAACGGGGTATAAGAGTCGGCGAAGCTGCGCACCCAGGTCCTGGTGGCCGCGATGCCGCTCGCCGTAAGAACCAGGAGAAAGTCATCCTGTCAGGTCTGCGGGAGCCGCCAAAATCGATAACATCGATGGTGAAGAGTCGGATCCCGAGCCGAGCGTTGTCAGAGGCCGGAGTCCGTTACCTCGCGAGCCTCGCCCGCCTCGTTCCCCTGCCACTAGGTCTGAGAGTCCAGGTTGGCAGGTTAAAGGAAAGGGAAAGAGAGACCCTGGGAAAGGGAAAGCTACTAGGAGGCTTTCTTGCCCAACTCAAGGCGCTCGTCATGGAATGTGATGCCCAGGGCACCGATGGCTTACTTGCTAAGGTCAGGACTTTGGTCAGCAAGCAGCTTGGGGCCAACACGAGCCCTGCTCCTCCGAGCAGGACAGGGGGTGCTGTGCCCCCACCTGCAGCCACTGCTCCCGCCAAGCAGGTTGCCGTTGTACCTAGGGTTCACAAAGGCAAAGGTAAAGGTCAAGGAGCTCTTCCAGCACAAGTTGCCATCTGTCAAAAATGGTGGCCTGGCAAAGTCGTTGCCGCCACCAAGGCTCTGTCGAAGCTAGGCGAAGGCTGTGCACCCGATGCTTCCTTGGTCGTAACTACGTGGGAGCAGTGCAAAAGCCTCCGAGTGCTAGCTGCTGCTCACAAACTTGATGCCAAGCTTGCCATAGTTTGTAGTGACCTCACTCAGCCCCGCGAAAAGCCAGGGCTGCCCTTGAACGTCGCTGGGTCAAGCTCCAGCAGGTTGGTTGTTCCCCTCGCTAGAGAGCTGCCTGAATGGGGAGCCCAACCACACGTTTCGGATTGCTCCGCTTGCATACCCGAACAGGAAAACCTTGTCACGATCCGCGTTACGATGGCTAAGGAGTTCATGTCTGAGGCGGACTGGGCCCTGGCCCTGCGCAAGCCAGCTGGTCTGATGATGAGCCTTTTGCCGGCCGGCCTTACAGTTCGCAGCTACGGCTGGCACCTCGTGCAGGCTAAGGAAGAAGTCGTCATCGGATTCGCTAAGCTGCCGGCTGACAGCCTGGAAGGTAGCCTCGTTCGCTCAGGACTCAAGGGTGCCTTCATTGCCCACCCCGGCAAGACGGAAGATCGCAAGACGGTTTGTTGGTTGCCCAGGAGAGAGGGCAATAATTCCATCGATTATCTTCGTGAGACGCGTCAGCAGGCTGATGTAGCCAACGTGGGTCTGGCCTACCGGAAGGGGGGTCCCGACAACCTAGGGTTAGTAGGCGTAAGGGTCGGGCGCGTGGACGTTCTCTGCAGTTGCGCCTTCCACTTCGGACACCAACTGTTTCGTTTTGCACTTGGGGGATGATGCCAACATAATCATCACTCCTTGGCGCCGGGCTGTTGTTAAGCCTTCCACCTTGTCTCTCAGGGCTTCTTCTGGGTGGGTCACTGTTGACAACATAAAAGATGACGGGGATGATCACTCCAAGACGAATGTTGCTGAGGGGGAGCAGTCCAAACCACCTGACGCTAGCCTGCCGGCGGACCCTTCGCCTGAGGTGCCAGCTACCGTGCTCGACTCTGGTACCACTCAGGACGACACGCTGATGAATGGTGACTCGCAGGTCAACCAAGGTCAGAAGCGCACCACTGACTCTCCGCTCAAGGAAAACGGAAAACCAAGACACAAGCAACCCAAGCTCGATGCTCCTGCCGCTACTTCTTCCTCGTCCAAAAAACCAGGCCTCACCACCACTGGACCTGATGGCGTCCAGGCTTGGGACTTAGGAGGCAATGGGGACGGCGGCTTCCGATGTATCGGGGCCATTCAAGCCGTTAGAAACAAGGCTGGTCTCGAGCAGGTTGAAGCGAAACTCAGAGCTAAAGCAGTTGCTTGGCTCCGCGAAAACCAGGGATGGCTGGATGCATGGGCCATCGATCGGGATGCCAGGGTAAGGTCAGAAGGCGGCAACATCCCCAGTAATGTGCCGAAATACTTAGACCCTGCTGCGAGACCCAGCAAGTGGCTTGATCATTATCTTGCTTTGGCCTGCGCTAGGGTCATCAACTCCGAAGTCATGGTCTGGAAGTTTGTAGGAGGCAAGTGGGTTTTCCTCGAGCATCTTGCCCCTCCTAGCACCAAGCGGTCCAAGAATCCGGTGTACTTGTTCCTCAAGCATGGTCACTTCACGACGTTGCTCCCGGGTACTCAGGCCCCGAAGAAATGGGAAGCCCTTAAAGGCGGGGAGGCAAAGGTGTCCTACATGGGTGGTGCCGCCGATGAGTTGGCTTAAACCTTCCAGTGAAAGAACCAAGGACGCAGAACAGGTTGACGACTCCGGTTCAGAAGCTTCTCGGTGGCTGAGGCCGCCCAGAGAGAATCCTGAAGACAAGCCTCGGCCCGCAGCTGCACCTTTTCAAGATAGGCATTCGGATGGGCCATTTGTTGATTTCAAGTCGGGAATAAGTGGTGTAAGAAGCCGAGATTTTCCGAAAATCCTGATGAAGAAGGGGCTTCAGAGGCTTCATTGTGGCTCCGCCCTGCCAGATATGAAGATGAGGGCCTGGCAGGGCCCAAAAGGGCTCTTGAGCCTGCTGAAGGCACTGGTTTTCCTAAGGCACAACAGGAGGCGGGAAGTTCTTAAGCCCTATTAAGGGCCCGGAACTTACGGCCTCTCCAGGCCGCTCCTCGGCCTCACCTCTGCACAGAGACTCCCGTTCCGAGCCCTCCGTTTGGCTCCGGCCTGCAACTGAGGCTGATGGGAAATCAAGTGTTGAGATCAGGCCCGAAGACTCCTCTCAAGCTGCTCCCGCTCGTAAGCGTCTCGGTAAGAAGACTCCTTGTGCTTGCGCTCCCGCGCCGTATGCTTACTGTGGTCCCAAGCACCCACCGTTGGTCCCAAAGGAAACGGCACGTGACGGTTGGCAGCTCTGGTGGAGATGCGAAGAGCCAGGATGCAATTTCACGTTGTGGCACCACCTCCTGGTTAGAGGCTGTCATGAGGCTCGTAGACAACACCTCATCCAGAAACATGCGTTTCCTGCGGAGAGTCTTCCCGAGATCCAGGTGTCGGCGACTAGAGGCCCGCGGGTCCAAAGTAAGATGAACTCTGCTACTAAGAGAAAGGTGCGAGATGCGAAGATTGCTAAGAAGAAAGCTTTTCAGGGTTGGAAGCATTCGGAGCCTTCGTCTTCCAGACCGCAAGCTGGGACACATGGCTTGCAATTGACTAAAGTTGAGGCTGTTAAGGGCACCAAGTCCTTCGGTGGGAGTGCCCCATCCCGGAATGCGGCTTCAAGGTTCACAGAATCGTGGGGCAGCAGGGTCACAGTCAAGCCAAGGACATCCAGCTGCGTAAAGCGCACGGCGTGGCCAAGGCTTTTCCTCTCACGAAGGCGGTGTCATTGCAGAAACCTCATCATCGTCTGTAGAAGTCCCAGGAGGGCCAAAACCTTAAATGGAAGGCTTTTATCGAGGAGTTCAACAAGAAAAGATGGAAGGGCAGCCATCACATTGTGACAGAGCCTTCGCTCTTCAAGCCTGCCAAGATCAATAACGGAAGCACCATTCACGTCCCCTGGCACAAGTGCAAGGCCTGCGGCGTTCTGGTGAACCGCAGTTGGCTCCAGCATGCTCCTTGTTTTGCGGTGCTTAACCACGGTAAAAAGCTCCCCCCCCCCCCCCCCGACAAGCGCAAGCGGGTTTGGGGGGGTTGCCTGCCAGGCGGTAGGAAAACAGGCTGTTAAGGATGCGAGGAAGGCCAGAAAGACAGCTGCTGACTCCTAGCTCAGTCTCGCGGCCTTTGCAGACGGCTCAACGGGCAGCGCATTGGGGAGGCCCAAAACCCCTGGTCCCTCTCAACCCAGAAAGCTAGCCATTTGAGCCAGAACATTGCCAGTTGGAACCAAAATGGGGAAGCGGTCCTGAAAACTGCTCTTGATGACAACGTCCAGGTTGTATGTTTTCAGGAGTTGAACTGTTGAACCTTTCAGAAGCTGCGATCTCAGGATATCTCAGGTGCGCGTAATACGGCTCGTCGCACAGGATGGGAAATGTACGTGGCTCGGCAGACGGGCAAGCGAAGAGGCGGGGTGGTCATTTGTGTTCGTGGGTCTCCAACGTCACAAGAGAGTGCGGCGCCCAATTCCAGATCCTTAGAGCTACGGTTCACGGAGCTGCTATTCCGGAGATTTGCGGGTACCGGGTGCCTGATGAAGACACGGGTTTTCTCGAGGCTTTTAATTCTCAGGTTCAAGGGGCCTCCTCTAGTGACTGGGTTGTGTGCCTTGACGGCAATCAAAATCAACTTCAAGGCCCTGTACATGATTTGCTCTCGGGTGAAAGAGCGAGCGTTGCGGCTGCGGCCCGCCAACAACGTAGTGTGCACCCCATTGATGCGATTTGGGTCAGTGACCGTCTGCAGGTCTCTAGCAAAGCTGAATTCCCGGGCCTAGGGGATCATAGCATCACTAGCTGCACTCTTGAGGTGTCTTTTCAGAAAGGCCAACGGGCCTGGAGAATGGCCAAAACCAGAGCCTGCAAGTCAGAAGCCTTTTCTGGGAGCGATGAGCAGACCTCAGAGCCGCAGTGGCCTCGAAGCGCCTGCAGCCTCGAGGCCTCTCCCTCGGTCGAGTCCAAGTGGCTGCTCTGGTCTCAGGCGGCCGAGGAATGGCTAACGTAGTGAAAGGCCTCTTGGTAGCATGCCTAAACTGCGCCCGGCAGCTCACGCAGCTGGTCTGGCGCAGTCTCTTGAGGAGCGGCAGATGCGCAGAATCTTGAGGCGACTCAATGAGGCTCACGTCCAAGCCTGGAGAGGCAACGTTGTTGATCCTGGTCTGGCCAGGAATATCAGTAGGGTACCTTTGCAGTCTGAGGAACTACAGGCCGTCGCTCAGGGCCGCTGGGGCCTTGAGGTCTCTTTGGTTCAAAAGAGACTTCATGCTCAGCTAGCTAAGGGGCAGACTAAGGTTCTGACCGAATGGAAGCACCGAGTCCACTCTCTGTCAGGAGCCGCCTTTTGGATCAAAAGCGTAGCCCACAATGCCTTCAGAACGCTGAGGGTAAAGTCTTCAGTAACCGCCCTGCGGCTGCAGAGGCGCTGAGAGAACATTGGAGCACTATCTTCGGGACTCATCAACCCGCAGACACGTACTGCGAAGTTTTTCAGCAGAAATATAGTGAATTCCTCCGTTCTTGCTCCCGGGCCCTTCTCTCTCTCCGATTACGGCTCAGGACCTCAAGGCTTCCCTTAAGAAGATGAAAGGCAAAGCGGCCGGGCTCGACGTTTTCTCCCCTGATTGCCTGCTTTCTTTTCCGGAGGCAGGGCTTTCCCAACTCGCTGATTTCCTGAATCACTGCGAGTCTGAGGGTACTTGGCCTGAGTGCCTGACTCAATGGAAGTTAATAATTGCAGTAAGTGGCGCGATTTACCGCGCGTGGGGCCGAGTAAGTCTTCTCCAGATGTCAAGCCACCTTGCTCGTGCCCTGCAGCCCTGGCAGGCAGGGGGGGCTGAGGGGGTCAACCCCGAAGTTCTGCTGCTTGCGGCGGAGGCGGACTTTTCAAGGGAGACTCACAGTTACGCAGTGGCTCTGGATTATCGGAAAGCTTTCGATTCGTGTGACTATCCTCTGGCATTAATTGGCCTCAAGGCCATGGGCGTGCCGGAAACAGTCCTCATTCTTCTTGAGAATCAGTGGAAGAGACAGGTTCGGTGGGTCACCTTCGCAGGAGTCACATGCCCAGAGCCCTTGGAGCTCTGTGCAGGGCTCCCCCAGGGAGATTGCTGGAGCCCCTTGGGCTTGGCTGCTGTCCTAGCAGCACCGAGGCAAGATGCTGCCAGAAAGGCACCGGGCACAGAATGTCTTCTGTACCTCGACGACCGGACACTTCTGTCCACGTCTCCGGCTTCTCTTCGTGTCGCTCTTGCCACGTGGGAGGAGCTCGCGCAGGTTTCGCGCCTCAGAACGCATGAAGCCAAGACCCAAGTTTTCTGTCGTAGCCCCAGTTCGACTGACACAGCAGTCGTGCTCGGAGCCCAGCCGGCGTTTGACCCTGAAAGAGCAGAAACGTAAGGACAAGGCGACTTCCGTGGCGAATCGCATTGCTCTGCTCCCAGTTTCTCTGAAGATGCGCGCGGCCCTTTGTGCCACCGTTTTCAGTCCGATCGCGGCTTGGGCTTGCCTCCTGAACGGTCGGGTCCCGGACGCGGCTGAGCGTGACATGTGTCATGACTGCATGCAACCGATCGCTCCGCACACAAAGCATGTTTTGTGGGACTGCGTGGCACACGCGCACCTCCACACGGTCAGCGCCCCTGCCTCGGCGCTTGCGCAACGCTTAGGTGGGGGTCTCAAGACACGCCAATGAAAGAGTGTGTCAGGACTCTTCAAGTCATGGCACGCATTCGTGCTGCAGACGTGGCAGGGAGGCGCAAGCGTGCTCCCTGGAGAGAAGGCTGAAGGGTCTTCTGTTGCTTGCTGCAGCCTGGCCAAGGTCGGCTAAGGAACTGCTACCAGTATGACTTCTGACTCTCGTCGCCTGCCTGGCAGGCCTCGGGCAGCACAAGGGCCGTGGGCCCTCAGCTAAGGAGATGCGTTGGTTCCAGCTCGGAGTCTTCGTATCCTACGTCGGCACTCCCGCAGCGAGCTGGAGTGCAGGAGAAAGGGCTTTACGCCCTCAGCTAAGGAGATGCATTGGTTCCAGCGAGGAGGTCTACACTTCTGCGGCGAGCTGGAGTGCAGACGACAGGGCTTTGTGCCCTCAGCTAAGGAGATGCATTGGCTTTGCATATGCTTTGGCTCTGCTTGGTCATGGTCTTCTTTTTCTTCGNGAGTGCAGACGACAGGGCTTTGTGCCCTCAGCTAAGGAGATGCATTGGCTTTGCATATGCTTTGGCTCTGCTTGGTCATGGTCTTCTTTTTCTTCGGCGCCACCGCAGTGTAACGGAGCACCGACAACTTTCCCCCTCTTGAATGGGTGCACTTTCATTTGTGTACGGCCTTAACTTACAGTAAAGAGCACGACCCAGTATAGTCACCACAAAACTCTGACATAGAGGAGTCTTTAGTGGTCATCATGTATTAGGTGCGAAACTTCTAAACGATGCTGTGAGAACAGACAAGCCCCAGCTCGATAGGATGGACATGGCTCAAACGATGCAGAGGCTAAAGATTAACTCAGAATAAACATGTAAATTTTACAGTTGATATCAATACAAGACAGCGAGAACAACAAACTCATGTAATCAGTACCAACAATAATATAGCCTAACCAGGAATGGAGTAGAAAGTTCAATGCGCAGCCAAAACATGTTGAATTATCTTGGGTCTTCACCTCTTTCAGCTGGCTTCTAAGAAATTCTAAGAACAAAGATGTCAGCAGAATAAGCCATAATTCTATTGGTAAATCATGCAAGCACAGGTGCGAATAAACGTAGGATTCAACGATCAATACATGTACTTTTACAGGCCGGGCTGGTATAAAAAATGTGAATAATAGCCACAGGACTAATGTACCTGGGAAAGTGTTTATGACATAGTAGGACACGGGGAAATAGAAAGTGTTAGTTGGGTTGGTATTACTGAAGCAATAAGAACGGTGAGTATGACAATAGTAGCAAAGACACTGGTCACGGGAACAGCACCATTTGTAAATGTAACAGTTAACTACACTTGGTGCTGGCATAGAAGAACATGTTAGTACTTTAGTGTGCTTTGCATCTGACGAAGAATAGTGGAGATTGGAAAGGTTAGCAGGGACACGACGACGATCCCGCACAATTCAAGCACAAAGCGTGGGTACATGAGGGGGGTAGCATTTTTTTGTGCCTGGACGCTTTTTTACACTGTCATACGTACTCCGCGTTCGCGCTAAATTTCCCCAATTGCTGCAGCCGACCGACTCCCCAAGAGGGCGCCGGCTTTAGATGCCCGAGGGCGCCCGCGCACACGTCTGGTCTGTCGGCAAAGCCTGTGTTGCAAAATGCAGATAAATGCTGAAAACAGCGTCAACGATTGCCGGAATCAGTGCACAGATTGAACAAGCTCAGCAGCAGTTAGCGAAGCACGTGCGACATTAGCATGCCAGTCGCAACCGCCTTTTCATTGCGGGCGGGCAGCGTTCTTTGCAGATTATAGCTCAAGAAATATCAGAGAGTGTTACGAGCAGTGTCGGTGATAATTGCGAATGTTAATCAAAAGCATCGTTGCAGTCACCACACTTGATAGCTTGGAATTCTGGAGGTACTTGCAGTAGCACTTGTTGGTGCGACGCTTGCTCCACATTGGAACATGTTCGGGCTAGTTTCGGATCAGGCAAGTCGAAGTCATGTCGGACGGGGTTCTTAGTGTGAATTGTTACGACGCCAACTGCTGTGCAGCATGACTTGGGAATCTTACGCCAGATTCCAGAATCTTTCAGTGGATGCAGATACAGCAAGTTCGGATGATGATGTGGCGGACAACCCTCACACGGAGGAAGGAATGATGAAGGCCTTCGTACGCTTGCATGAACTTCGGTTGAAAACCGATGCGCAGCTGAACGAATGTGGTCTTGCAGATACAAGTCCTGATGCAGGCCTTGATGATGTAAATCGCGTGCAGGCATGTGTTGCGTTGAATGAATATGACAACATTAGCAATCGTATTCTGGCCATGGATGGCGCCAAAGATGAGAGACAGCTCCATTCCGTGGGTCACGCTATCGAAGTTTCACATTGCAGGAGTTCGGCGGCCAGAATTGCATACTTCTGCCAGTCATACGGCCTGGCAATGCAGCGTTCGTCCCAGGCCGTGCGTGCCTGCAGCGTGGCTTTCGATTCCATCCACAAGCAACCGCTTGCGATATCATTGCTTCAAGAAACGCTGGTGGATGCCCTTGTTCTTCGCTCGATGACGTCGCTGCAGCAGGGCAGCTACAACAAAGCACGGCAAGACGCACTGCTTGCGCACGCAAAGTCGAAATATGTACCAGGTAAAGCGGAGGAGACATTGAGACTTGCAGTCCGCTGCGAAATGGCACTGAAGGCGGGTGGCCCTGGTGCCAATGGTGAGGGTTGTCCATTGACACCAGAGGCTGTTTGCGCACTGCAGCTGGACAATGTCAGCACAGGAGAGCAATCCACAGCCAGTGCCATGCTTTCTGTGCGGATGCCCGATGCCGGCCTCAACGATCTGGACTAATTCCACAGCCGCGGTGCAATGAGTGCAATGCAACGCATAAGTTTGAAGACACAGCTTTGGCACAGTCTCAGATCTAAAAAAAGGTGCCATGCCACTGCTGCCACCAGTCGTTGCACCGACCGAAACCGATCATTCCAGACCGGTACCGAGTTTGAAAGGGTTCGTCCTCGGTTCGACCCAACATACCCCTCACAACTAAGATCAAGCGGCTATCAGCTGGAATATTGTAGAATGCTTTCCTGGGCCAGAGCAGTAATTCCTCAACGCGTCCGACAGAAGTCGCTGGTTCTATATGTGGCTTTCTGAGTCCAAAGTTGTAGTATCGCATCGCTCGTGTTTACCAGCAATGTGATGTCGGTGCGTGTGTGTGGGGGAAGCGCAGTCAAGAGAGAGTGCGAGAGAGAGACACACGCAGAGAGCCACAAGGAGTCGGAAGAGAGTTGGAGAGTTGCAGAGTTCGGCGGAAATCTTCATCCAGATCCCAGAAGAGCACATTAAGGACAAGCGAGGATAGGGATATGCTTCAAAAACCCGATTGTTCAGCAATATCCCCAATAGGGCAGGGTACTAGTAGGCATATCCCCGTTAACAGCCTATGCTTCTCTGCCCTGCCTTGCACTTGTCCGTCGGCTCACTGCTGAGCAGTTCCAGGCAAGAAGAGTAGATTCCGAGCACAGCAAGGAAAGCTAGTAAGCACGTGCTTTCAAGAGAGCCTCGTTTAGTTTTCAAATCAAGCGCGGGACCTTCCACGTCGTCCATCGCCAATCATGGTTCCAAGCCCATGGCTCAAACAAGAGAAGCCACGTCCGCACGAAACCTGGGCGACCCTCCTAGTTTTCCTTGTGCAACTTAGGACATCGCATGCCGTGGTGCTCCACATCGCTTGGGACCAACAGTTGGACAGAAGAGTTAGCCGATTCTTTGGTGAGCCTTCTGAAAGGTTTGCCAATCCAACGACGGCAAGCTATGGTGGACTCATGAGTGCTGTGCCCAGTTATCCACCCTAAAACGGCTTGAAGCGAGATTGCATTGATGCTGTACGGCGATTCGAGGTCAAGGATATGTGCCTCCGGGACAGTTTGAGGATGTCCGGAATCAGACCTATGACTTCTCTGTGTAAACTACATGCCGACAAGACGTGTTGATAATTTGAGCCAGGACCTGCTCAACCTTATCCGTCAAGCCTCTGTGCGTTGCTCAGAACCGCGGGCTGTCAATCCACGGGGCAAGAGCCGTGTCAAACAACCAGGCAGCGTCGGAGCGCGCCATGAATGCCGCAAAGTATGCAGAGATGGCTGCATCCGCTGTGCCTGCCTGAGTTTGGGAAGGCTGGAATGGCTCATGAACGTTTGCGTTGAGTTAAGCCGCTAAGCCACATCCCAAGGCTGGAGCTGCCGGCCAGCAGGCTGTTGTGTTGCTCTCGGCACGCACCGACGCACCAGGGTGCGAGCATCGAATCTTGTTGCGCTGCATCTGCTGAGGTTCGGGCCATGCACATGGCCAATGCCCCTGGCGCTCCAACAGCTGCACCGTTTTCGCCTGGAGCTCCTGATCCTGGAGTAGGCGCGATGACGACGACCTTGGCATGCTAGCATAAATCTCCAAAACCACAAGCAAGTTGCCTGTGGCCATGAAGCAATGCACAACTCGTCCGAGAAGTCTTGGTCAGGATGCAGGCAGCACGTCTATACCGTTCCCGTGATATGCAAGGTACACTTACAATGCTTATTGCTCGTGAAGGGCTGGAACAGCTAGAGTCCAGCGTCATCAAGGAAGCAGAAAACTAGATGCAAAGCACTTGTGGTATCTTGACCTCGAAGCCAAATGGACGTCGTAGCGAAGGTGCAGAGCGGACTTTAGCAAGAGCCTTTTCGGCTTTCAGGATGTGCTTCTGAGTGCAGCGACAAGGTGAGACAGTTCGTCGCTTAGTTCGTTCATTTGAAAGCACGAGACACGGCTTAAAGACTTCAGCAACCACCAGAGGGCAGCAATGGACGTGGAATCGGGTGCAGAGGGGCCTAGTGTCGAGGAGGTGCCACCCCCACCTTTGCCTCCAGCGGGCCCAAGCGCCAGACGAACAAGAGTTCAGCTTCCGGATCATGATCATGATGATGGTCCTACATATTATCGCCTTGGCATCGACTACCCTATTGACGCTGACGACGACGAGGTGATGCATCAGTGTGCCCGCATCAAGCTACTTGGATTCCTACTTGTTGCTGTCAGCCGTAGACCGGCCGGTAAGAGAGGCACTCTTTCTAGCATAACTTCCCCTACTAAGTTCTACCAAAACCATGAGAGTCTTGCCGGCCCCGACTAAGGAAGTTGGAAAATCTAGAGGCTGTTGGAAAGTCCCGCGGCTAAGACTTGACGATGTCCGGCACGCGACATGCTTGGCATCTCACGTAATGTCCATGCACCCATCCGGTAGTGAGTGTGTTGTCGACTCTCCCAGCGGAGTGCCTGTCAGGAAGCTCCGGAAATTATGTCGCCTGGCTTTCATCTAGGGCTGCATCGGAAGCTGTGTCCATGCATCAAGCCAAACAGAGACATGCGGCAACACTGGGTGTTTAACATATCAGCGCACCAGAGGCTTGGTCGCCAATTGTGTCGAGAAGATTGAGAACCTGGAGACCAACACAAACCTCGAGCATTTGGAGACTCTCTGATGCAAGATGATGCATCCAGAGTTTGCACGTACTTCGATTCTAGCATGACTAAATGTTGGCTGAAAGCAAGGCTCTATCAAAACATGGTGAAGAAAATCGAGAACATCAGCCATTTGCGGAACCTCACTGTGCTGGATTTGTCATTCAACAAGATCCGCAGCACAGAGCCACTGGCAGCTTGTCCCTTTGAGTATTTGGAGAATCTGTACTTGTCAAGCAACAAGATTGTGGACGTGGAGGGCATCTTTCATCTCACCCAGTTGAAGATGTTGGAACTTGGATCCAACAGGATCAGAGCTATCCCCGAGCAGGTTTCGTCCCTTGTGAATTTGAAAGAGCTTTGGCTGGGCAAGAACAAGATTACGAGTATGTCTTTGCCATCCCTACCTGCCCTGCGACATCTCAGCTTGCAAAACAATCGGCTGGAGTCTTGGGAGCCTTCGTTTTTTCACAATCTTACTGGCCTGACCCACCTCTACGTGGGCCATAACAACCTGCCTGACCTTCCTGACGAGTTTGCTTTGCTGACAGACCTGGTTGAAGTGGACTTAGTGAGAAATGCCATCACCCAGATAAAGCCTATCCCAGAGCTGCGGAAGCTGCAAGAATTGTGGATGAACGACAACAAGATCGAGGACCTGGCGCAGATTGCCAACCTGGCATCTTTTCCTTCCTTGAAAACGATTTATCTGGAACGGAATCCAATACAGGATTTAGGGAACAAGCAAGCGGAAGAGAGGTACCGCGAGGCGATCCTTCAAGCAGTCCCCTACATCGAACAACTTGACGCCGAGCGCTTGAATGTTGAGTTGAAAGTCATTAGTGATGGAACAGAGCGACAAGTTATGGGCATTCGGCGAGCCTAGAGAGCTGATGAAGCTGGGACCACTCTGAAGTGCAGTTGCAGGGTGGCACTGACTTTGTAAAGTGGGTGCGGGCGACAAAAGGGAGGCAGAGATCCTAAGCAATGTGCAAGCATAGGGCCAGATCGTCCCAATGCCTATAGGCAATGTCAGCAAGCCTGAATTGCTCCGCACCTGCACTACCGCAGCCGAGTCACAAACTCGCACAGTAGTTACCCAATGAGTGCCATGCTTCGCCACCATGCAGTCGCTGAAAGCCCTGGCCCAGTCCACGCTGGGCGAAATCAAGGATGCCTTAGTCGATGCCGTAGGAGACGACGATGACGAAGAAGATGGGCATCAAAGCTACGCGTTAGACGCACGGATCCCGACACCTAGCCCTCTGAATTCGTTTGAGCAAGCAACCTTGAAAGGTGAAGATTCAGTGTGTGCATCTGTATCTGGGGACTCTGAGGCTGACCCATGCCAGCACGAGCAACATGAAGCATTAAAAGAGTTTGCAGAGCTCTGCGAACTCCCAGGTCTGAAACACAGCTTGCAGCTTCTCGGCACCAGCTCTGAGGCGTCGCAAGATCTAATTCAGGCTATTTCGGAGAAGGACACCGAGTTGTCCACTGCGCAAGTGGCGAGTTGGTGTTGCAAAGTCTTAAGGCAGGCATTGCCCCAAATCGCACTCGAAGCTGGTTCGTTGCATGCCCCTGAAACAAAGCGGCTGCTGACATCATTCAACGAGCGCTACGAGAAGTTGCTTGAGGAGCACATGGCACTCCAGCGGAGATGTCGAGATCTGACATCTAAGAATGTTCAGTTTGAAGCTTTGGCGCAGCAAGCCGAGGCTTGGCAGAGTGCGCACCAAGCAGCCATTTGTCGTGTAGAGCAGCTTTCTTCCGAGAATGCAGAGCTCAAGGAGCAAATGGCATCTTTGCGACGACAGGGCATTGAGTCAAAGGAGCGCTCGCAGCTGCAACAACTTCTCCGACAGAAAGATGCAGAGCTGCAGGCTTCTGCAGAGGCTCTGCAGAAGCTGGAGGAGATCATGGAGGAACAGAGCGCGCTGCACGAGCAGAATGCCAGCTTGAAGCGCGAGCTGCGTGAGCTCCAGGCGCCACGAGCCATAGCCTCTCCTGGCGGAGCCTCCGCTGTTGCGGCTGCCGCGGTTGGGGTTCAAAAAGTGGCTCCAGAGGAGCAGCGAGAATCTCTCTCGGTTGACTTGTCGGTGCTTTCAAGTCGGTGTAGAGCTGTAGAGGCGGAGTTGAAGGAGACGTCTGCAGCTCTGGAGGTTTTGTTAGAAGAGAAGGGACGCAGACTTGAAGACCAAGAGTTTCTGGTGGATCGGCGGTTGGTCGCCTCCATGCTTGCGCTGTATCACGAGCACCTTGCTTCCGGGCAGCGAGCCTTGGCTGAGCAGGTTTTAGCTCAAGCACTTCATGTGCTTGGCGGTGTGCCAGAGGAGGCCCAAAAAAGTCGCGCACAAGTGAAAGCTGCCGCGGCAGCTGCTGAAGCCCGGCTTGCTGAGCCACTCGGCAATGCTTTCTTGGATTTCCTGGAGAAGGAGGCTACGAATTCTGTACAGGCGGATTCTGAGGATCTGATCCAAGAGAAGCGTATGGTAGAGGCCCCCGAATCTTTGCAGTGAGACATTGCCGAATGGTGTCACATGATGTGACCTGGCGACTGGGTCATGCGGACTTGTGCAGCGGACGATGAAAAGTGCCGTCGGCGTTAGACGTTAGAGTTAGAGTGTTCACCATCTGTTGGTGACTCGCCAGGGATTGGTGTCGCCACCATGCCGTGGGGTGCCTGCCAACAGCTTACAACATTGACTCCAGAGCTTGTGCGCATGCTGGTCCTGCAAGTGTTGGTCTGAATAAGGCCTCCTCAGCTCACTTGGAGGCAGCTGGCTGACTGCGGTTTGGTAGAGACCTTCTGAACCCTGAGAAAGGTCTCCAGCCGAATCAGAGCGACAGGACGAGGTCAGTATGTTCCTGACGTGACGCCAGTGTCATGCCTTGAGCAGTTTTGCAGGTTCAAGCGCGATAATCGTTTCCTTGCAGCAGTTCGGGCCTTTGGTTATAAAGCCTTGGTCCGCTTTTGCCGAGTCTGAGCTTGGACGCCAAGGCTCGAAGGCTCAGCAGCTGGCTGGCAATCGACCAATGCAGAGTGGAGTGCACAGACTGTGACAATGCGCGAGCCATCGCGAGCTCAAAAGAAGTGCTGTGCCGTAACTTCTTCTGGGGAAAGTGCAAGGCCACATTGGCAACAGCAAGAGACAGCTTTGTTGAAGTTCGGGTTGCGCAGAAGATCTCAGAAGTCTGTGTGCTGTCAGCCCAAACGAGGGTCTTGGTTAGTTGACCAATGCATAATGTTGATCGAACCATGTCTAGCCACGTCTTTCGTGGCTTTGAAACTTATCGGGCAATGAGATGGAAGCTGGCCCACAAGCGCTTGGTTTTCTGCGCCGTCGAGTCCTGAATGTCATCTGCCATTACAAGATTTACAAGGGCCGGCCACCAGGTCTATAGCTGTGCCCGTAGATTTTGTCGCTGAAGGTCACATTACTGGCATACGCGCCCGCCTCAGATTGACAAAAGTGAGTTTCGAGGTTTCTGAGAGCCGCGCCATGCCATGCCAGGCATACCTTGATCCGTGGCAGCTTCCTTTTGCTCACTGGAAGCGCTCAATCGGCACGAGGAACATCCAGAAGGATAGGTATTTTGAAACTATCCTGCCAATCCAGTGCTCCTCATCTAGCGGCACGGAGCAAGGCCAAAGAGACAGCACGGCGGCATCGGCAACAAAGTGTGTACTGTCGGGGGCCTGATGCAAAGACATTGTTGATGATTGGAAGGGCTGTGATTACAAGCTACAACTCCCAAAGCACGCGAAAGAAAACATCAGTTCCTTTTTAAATGTAGGATTCTGCATTCGAGTCTGCTCTGTTCCCCAAGTCTCCGATATTGGTTCTTACCGGGCGCACCTGTAAAAACCAAGCGCAACTGTAAAAACCAAGCGCAGATCGATTTCGCCAAAAAACCAAGCGTACAAGATCAATCTCGGGGCCAAGGCGGATTAAAGCAACGAGGCAAATATCAATATTTGCTCCTGAGAGAACCAAGCGTGACAAGCGAAAAAATCAATAGCGACACGCGGACTCGAGAGAGAAAAGATCGAGAAGCAAACTTCAAATGTGTGTGTGTGTGTCTTATATGAAGATATATGTATATTCATATGTGTGTATATATACACATATGAAATCTTTATGTATATGTAATGAATACATACATAATTCTATTTTCTTGGGCTGACCTGTCTACCTAGCGGTCAGGACTTTGCAGTCCGGGATCACAGAAAGCCAAACTGCAATGAGGCTTTTCAAACTCGCAACGCCAGGTCCAATGTCATCGCAACCTCAAGCTTCTCCGCCATTCCAAAAGGCATGTGGAAGGTAGGCGACCCTCGCAAGCAGGTGCTACCAAGATCTGCAATGGTTCCCACGTAGTCTTCACTCCCATAACACCAAACAAATCGAGGATTGAGGAAGCGAGCTTGCCCGGCCAGTTCGGCACTATAATGGTGTCTAGGGACCATGGACCACAAGCACTTGCCCTTCGAAACGGCTTGGGCAGCCAACCACTGGTAGCTCTGCGGAGCACGGTTCAACGAAGTGACGGCTCTCATGCCTTCGGAGCTGCTTGGAATGATGGGAGCAGTGTAGAGAAAGTCGTAAAACTGGTCGAGGAATTTCATGACGGCCTTCATGCGGCGATCCTGCTCGGAGTCCGCGAAGAGTTCTTCCAGGAGCAAGCGTGCCCAGACAGGGGTAGGTCGTGCTCAAACCCTTCGGGTTCGTCAAATTGGTCATGGCGAAAGTGGAAAGGGGCTTGCCGTGATCGCTCTCTCGCTGGTGACTCGGGATGAAGTTCCACAAAGTTCGAAACTGCCTCTGTCTTCTTCCTTTTTGCAGGAAAGCATAGAAGACGTTGCCTATGGCATGTGCTGTCATGCCCAGGTCTAACACGTGCAAGGTGTCCAAGCAAAGAGATTGAATGCGAACTCCCGGGCCTTAAACATTGGATGATTGAGATCCTGCCGGCAGTCAGACCGGCTGCTTCGCCAAGCTGTTTTGTTACCAAAATCATTCCATGGCTTGTCCGAGCGATTACACCCACAGAGTAACAAGGCATATCGGCAGCCTGGTGCCTCATGCCCAGATTATTCTGAAATTCCTCCATGTCACCCATGTAGCCATAAAGGATAGCAAAAAAGCCGTCCTTCAGAATCGGCTTGCCCGCAAGAGCTTCAAGGGCAGGGTGAGCCTGCAGGCTCTTGCCTTCAGGNTAAAGGATAGCAAAAAAGCCGTCCTTCAGAATCGGCTTGCCCGCAAGAGCTTCAAGGGCAGGGTGAGCCTGCAGGCTCTTGCCTTCAGGATCTTTCGAAGGCCACCTGTTATGAAACAAGGCCTCCAAGCTCCAGACAATCCACTACCACAGCGTGTGCAAGGTACTCTCAGTAGTGACACTCTTTCGGAAAAGAGAAGATCCAAAGGTGGTCCTGCATCCCGGCTTGGCTAGACAGCAATCCACGGAAGGAGCATGTCACCAGGGGTCGTTGTTTTGGAAAGCTGCTCCATCACTGTGGAAGAGCAAAGGGATGCATTTCTCCTTCCAGTTTTTGCGTAACATCGGATGGCTTCGCAATCGAGGGTCCTGGTCTGGTCTCGCCTNAAGGGATGCATTTCTCCTTCCAGTTTTTGCGTAACATCGGATGGCTTCGCAATCGAGGGTCCTGGTCTGGTCTCGCCTTAGCCCAGAAGCTCTTGATGTTCTCCGGGCTTCCGAAAATGGACTGGAATATCAAAGGGTGGCTTTCCAGAAGCTGCATCCAGTGCGAAGGGAGCTTGACGGGGACTTGGCCGATGTCGTCTGCCCTGCTCTTTGGGTCCAAGCGTGGAATGGTCACAGCGGTGCTGCTGGGAACCAAACCCGTGGACGAGGTCTCTCTGCACATTCTGGCTTGCTCGGCCCCTAGCACCGAAAGCAGCAAACTCCTCCGTCGCTTCGTCTTGCAAGCCTGATTGCTGGGCAGCAGCAGCGAGCTCCTGTAGATCCGGGGCACTCAATTTGCCCCATGCCCACTTTCGCAGCAAGGTGTGACCGAACGGGGAAAGGCTCCTTGCCCATGCGATGGCATCGGCAATGGGGTCGGGCAGCNCGGGGCACTCAATTTGCCCCATGCCCACTTTCGCAGCAAGGTGTGACCGAACGGGGAAAGGCTCCTTGCCCATGCGATGGCATCGGCAATGGGGTCGGGCAGCAACTTTCGCTTCCCCATTCTTCCTAGAAACTTCTGCGTGGGGGCCTTACATATGAGGTTAAGTTATGAGCCTAAAACACATCTGACTTCAGAACTTTGGCAATGAGCTTTGGCTAAGAGCTTTTCGTGGCACCGGTGAGATTATTTTAGGGCGGGGTCGAAACAAACTTTGGGCATGTTGCCTATGCGTGGGGGACTAAAGGTTAAGTTCGAGCAAAAGGAAGTCTGACTTCAGAACTTTGGCGGGGAGGTTTCGCCAAGAGCTTTCTCTGCCAGCAAGCAGGCTCATGCAAGCAAGGACGTTTTTTGGCACGGCAGGGCGTTTCAGATCTCGCAGCGGCACTGGAACTCCGCATGCCAGAGGTTGTCGTACAAGCATAGTTCTTTGCAATTCAAGAATGGAGCCACGAAGACTCTAGAGCAATGCAAGCAATACCCTGTCTGTTTGGCGATCCGCCAAGAGCTCGTGAGACTTTTTAGCTTGCGGTCAAGCAATCCTGCCAGCTCAGATAGCTGCTCATGTTCCTGCTCTGCAAGCTTGTGAAGCTCTTCCTTTGCCGTGCCGGTCTTCACGTCCTTCTTCTCCAGGGAAGCCATTGGCGGAGTGAGGACTTTCTATACTGCCTGCGATCCGATGCTCGAGCAAAACCTAGAAAGGAGAAGCGAGGGCTCGCAAGCGAGTTTCCACTCTACTGGCAGCACAAGCAAAGCGTACGATTTCAGAAGTCTGCATGCAATTTTTTTTCCTTCAGCGGCGTAAGCTGCTTAAGTGAGAGAAAGCCAAAGTGCAAGTGGCGACGGGCCACATCTGCATCAGATCCGCTTATGCTCGCCACCGCAGCCGTTCATCGTCCTGCCTCAGATAGTGGTCCAAAACACATTTGGGGCACCAGTGCCCCTCATGCTCTGCGACATTCAGCCGCACACAGCGACACTGGTGTTCTGCACAAGGCTCAGTACATCGAGAGTCGCTGTCATCGCCGTCGGCTGCTGCTGCTTCGAGGTCTTCTTCTTCATCCGTGGTGACTCGGCGGCGGCTTCTGCAAGAACAGAAGGAGCCCATGACAAGTGCGAGGCAGCAGGAAGCAAGATTGCGACGCTCGAGCAAAAGCTATGAAGGAGAAGCGAGTGCTTGCAAGCGAGCGAGCTTCCACTCTACTGTTGCAGGCAGCACAGGCAAAGCATGCGATTTCAGAAGTCTGCGTGCAATTTTTTTTCCTGAAGCGGCGTAAGCTGCTTGAGTTGGAGAAAACCAAACTGCGAGTGGCGACGGGCCACATGTGCTTCAGATCTGCCCATTCTACGATCAAAACCCAGCAAGCCAGAGCCAAAGCCTAAGCCCCTGGCNGTAAGCTGCTTGAGTTGGAGAAAACCAAACTGCGAGTGGCGACGGGCCACATGTGCTTCAGATCTGCCCATTCTACGATCAAAACCCAGCAAGCCAGAGCCAAAGCCTAAGCCCCTGGCAGATGCTGGCAAAATGTCAGGGGCCATCAGATCTTAAGATTGCAAAGATGCTCTCAGTCGAAGACCCTGCCATGGCTGGTCAAGCTGTTGCTGCAGTCGCGAAGGATCTCGGCGAGACCAAGCAGCATTTCCTGCATGGCCTCGAGCTTGAGCTTCTTGGACACGATCAGGCTCTTGCACTTCTCGCTGGCGTTCTTCATGTTGTTGTGCAGGGTGTTGAAATCCTTCTTGACTTTCGTGGTCCAGTACTTGGACGTCTTTCCTTTTTTGTCTGCATGGTATCCAGCTGGGACAGCATGCCGTCCAAGAGGGTCTTCATGCCAGTGGCTTTGGCCCTCGCAGCATCGGCGTCTGCCAAGGAATTGATCTCCTCGCAGAGCCTCTCGTAGGCCGATCGCTTCGTCTTGCCGTCCTTGTTGTCCTTTTCGTCGCCCTTGGGGTCCGGGTTCTGCTTGGAGCTCGGGGAGCCCTGGATCTTAGCGTTAAGGTCCGAGGCAAAGGACGAGAGTCCCGAGCCGGGCACGAAGGCAGACCAGCAATTTTGCCATTCCTGCATCGCATTCGCATCATTTTCATTGCTGTCTCCTTTCATGCCTTTCGCGACTCCTTGAGCCATCGAAAACCTCTTGTTCACAGTCTTGGTCTCGCTGACCTGACTGGTGTCCATGTACTTCATCACTCCCGGGCAACGGGGATCCACTTTCTCAGAAATAACACCGGCATCGAGCATCGCGTGGATTTCCTGCTCGTCGTACCTATTGAGCAGCTCCTTCCACGTCTCGGGCTTCAGCACGGCCTGGGACTTGTTCGAAGACACAACCTCCTGCGTGCACTTCTGGAAGCTAGGGCCGAACTTTGGGTCCAGCAAGAAGGCGACCAAGAAGTTCCTCTTCTTCTTGTTCACCATGCCTGGGCCAGTTGCAGTCGAAGCTTCATCCCAAGCCTTTTGGCCTTCCTCGCTGTCCTTGATTGCCGTCTTTGCGCGTCCATTGACCTTTCGCCACTCCTCCAACGTGAGGTCAGGAGCGGCAGACCTCTCATCCGGATTCGTCTCCCTCCACTTGGCAATCTTCTCATCGAGAGACATCGGCTGGAGCGGGGCAGTCAGTCTCGTCCGGCTCGCTCGTAGCAGCGTAGCAGCTGCAGGCTTCTTGAAAGCAGCAGCAGGCTTCTTCATGGCCGGCATCTCTGCAGCGAAAGCAGGCGAGTGGGGCAGTCTTCGCACGGTGCTCGGACAAAAGCTATCCAGCACAATGCAAAATTCCACATGGCATGCCTTCTCTGTTTCTGCACAAAAAACAAAATCATTTCCGCAACCTATGACTTACTGTCATGACCTTTCGGTCAGGTGTGTGTGTATATGTATGTATGTATGTATTTATGTATGTAAATGTGTGCATATGTATAAAGAAGATAGTGATACATAGATATGCCTACATACATAGATACATACATACAGACATACATACATAGTCACACACATACATACCTCGATACACACATACTTGGGTGGGTTCAAGGGCTCAAAGACTTTAGGAGTTAAGGTCTCCAGGGGTTAAAGGGTTTAGGGGGTTGAAGGGTTTAGCGTTGAAGGGTTTTGGGTTTAAGGATTTGGGGGTTAATTTTTTTTTTTGGGGGGGGGTTGCAGGTTTTAGGGGTTAGGGTTGCAAGGGCTTGAACAGTTTATGGGCTAAGGGGTCAGAAATTTAAGGGATTCAGGGTTTGAAAGGTTTTTTCGTTCAAGGGTTTTGGTTTTAGGTGTTTGGGGTTTTGGTGGGGGGAATCAAGGCTGTGGGGTGTGGGGTGTGGTGTGGGCTGTGGGGGGCTGTGTGGTGTGGGTGGGGTGGGGTGTGGGGTGGGTGTGGCCGTGGGCTGTGGGGCTGTGGCTGTGGGTTTTGGGTTGTGGCGTGTGGTGTGGGGCTGTGTGGTGTGGGGCGTGGGGTGTGGGTGGGGGTGTCGGTGGGGCAGTGGTCTGGCTTGGGTGAGGGGGGCTGGTCTTGGGCTTGGGCTTGTTCTGTTATGGGCTGGCTAGGGGGCTGTGGGCTGGGGGTAGGGTGGATGGATGGGTTTTGTTTTTGGGTTTCTTTTTCATGGGATCTTACTTTTATCTTAATTTCAGGCGAAACTTAAGATCACATCTTACTTTTATTTTAATTTTGTCCAAACTTAAGATAAAAGTAAGATAAAATCTTAAGTTTGCATGAAATTAAGATAAAATAAAGATGAAGTTAAGATTCCATCTGAATTTTATCATAAGTTCAGATAAAACTTAAGATGTGTATTTTTGGGATGGTGGTGGGTTGCCGTCCGGGGAAAGGAGGGTTGCAGGATTTTTGTTGGTGTTCAGGGGTTGGTGGCTGGTGGTTTGGAGTTGGGGTAGTCCTGGCTTGGGGGCTCGTTGGTGTGGGTTGCGGGTCAAGGGGGGCTCCTGGATGGGGGTNTGTGTGTGTGTGTGTGTGTGTGTCTGGGTGGGTGGGTGGGTGGGTGGGTGTGTGTGCACACCCTGATCCTAAGCTAAGGGCTTTTGGAGTGAGCTCAACGTGAATTCATCAGCAGCAGGGGGGCAGAGGAGGCCCATAGAGCTCTGCCCAACGAAGCTCTCTATGGTGACCTCAGTATACTGGGACTGATCATCCCAGCGTACCTGCTTACAGCATGGCAACAGTGAGTTTGCATTGCATTGCTTCGTCAGTTTTCAGGTTGCCTAGGTAAAACCAGCATCGACATCAAGATCTTCCCCAGAAAACGTGAGTGGTGGTGCCAACCCAATGTCCGTGTGTGGCCTTGTCGCCAAGGGCAACAATCGCTCCTGCGAACTGCCAGGGTACGTTGTGCGACCCAAAAACAGTACCATAACAAGTCGTACTCTCTCGGGACAGACTAATGGAGCGTACCGCGCTTGATGGTGGCCAACCCCCTAGGTGATCGGCCTGAAGGCTCCTACGGGGCAAACTGTTGAATGGTGCCCCGATATCTCAGGTGATGGGCTATCGTGACCCACGGGTCCCCAAGAGGCTCTAGCAGCCACATGGTGCTCAATCGGAGCGTTGATATATGAGCGTTGAACAGTGTCAGCTCATGGGATCTGGCAGCATCTCGGCTTCTGACTGCACGTTCAGTTCTTTCTTTTGCAGTCATGGAGTCCGGTGCTGTTCAATTTCAGGACCTTTTTGAGATCATGGACACCTGGCAAACCACAGGAGTGCGACTGCAGGACGTGGTACGTAGTACAAGGAGAATACGGGACATCTGTTTTCACATGTGCGTCAGATTCTTCCGGTTGAGTGTTCATCCTCCCTCCCTCTCTCTCTCTCTCTTCAGGACAGGTTTCATACCCCTCTCAGGAGGGGTGTGTGTGTATGTGTGTACACCCTGATTCTAAGCTAAGGGTTTTTGGAGTGAGCTCAACGTGAATTCATCAGCAGCAGGGGGGCAGAGGAGGCCCATAGAGCTCTGCCCAACGAAGCTCTCTATGGTGACCTTAGGATACTGGGACTGATCATCCCAGCGTACCTGCTTACAGCATGGCAACCAGGCCAAGCCAAAAAACCTGGCAAGCCGAGTGAGTTTGCATTGCATTGCTTCGTCAGTTTTCAGGTTGCCTAGGTAAACCAGCATCGACATCAAGATCTTCCCCAGAAAACGTGAGTGGTAGTGCCAACCCAACGTGTGTGTGTGTGTGTGTGTGTGCGTGTGTGTGTGCGTGTGTGTGTGTGTGTTTGTGTGTGTGTGTGTGCGTGCGTGCGTCTCTGTGTTTGTGTGTGCATGCGTGACCCTAAACCCTGAAAGCCTTATACCCTTCATAGCAGCGTGACCCTACACCCTAAATCCCCTAAACCCTAAACGCCCTAAACTTACCACCATCCCGAAACCCAGGACCTAGATCAAAGCCTGAACCCTAAACCCACTGCAAAAGCCCAAACCCGAAAAGCCCCGCACCAAAGCCACCCCACCCTGAATCCCCTAAGCCCTAACCCCCCTCCCCACAAAACAAACCCTAAACCCTTAAACCCTTAAGCCTGCATGTGTGAACCGTGAACATTAACTCTAGACCCTAGACCTTAAGCCCCGAACCCCAAAACCCTAAACTGTAAACCCTAAAACCCAAACCCTCGACCCTGATCCCTGTGTGTCCTCGGCTCGAACGACGAAGTCCGGGATCTCCACATCGTTTCGAAAAGCAGCAAGAACTGCTGCACCACCTGTGGCGGGGAAATTTGATTCAACAATAGCTCGCACACAAGCTGCACTCGATCGGTGGGATGACCTTTCGGTCCAACTTTGCAGTTCGGAACCCTTGCAATGACTCACTTCACTTTTGCATGCTGTAGCAATCAACATCGACTTCAGAAAGGACGATTCGCCTGCACAGGCGGCGATGCATCGGCGACGGAAGATTGTGGCAATGCGGCCCTCCTCGATCTTATGATTCAGAATCTTGCAGAACTTTTAAGCACCCTTTTTATCATAATTATTCCCACAGGAGGACCGGCCGATCACATGGCCATTTGCTCACTGTTCTCTTCTGCTGTACGAGCTTCTGCCATTTCTTCGGCTTCCTCACGAGCCAGCTCTTCGTGCGGGGCTCGCAACTCTTGCAGAAACTCACTAGCAAGCTCAGATTCCACCGTCGCCCGGCGTTCAGACTCATGAAGCTCTCGCACCATGTTTTTGAACTGGTCCTCGTAAATTTTGGTCTCGGCAGCATGCTCTGCATACTGGAGCTTGCTCAAGCCTTCCAGGGCTGGGAACTTTTCGCTCACCTTGGCTGCTTCAGACTCCGCTTCGGTGAACTCCTTCTTTGCTTCAGCGGTTTCGGCACTAGCAAGCTCGGCTTCCTTCTTCATTTTCTGCTGGGCCTCCCACGTTTCCAATTCGCCTTTCGACTTGCACCATTGCCAGTTGAAGAAGTTCTTCTTCTGCCAATTCGGGAGGTTCGTGCGAGCTCCTCGGCATTCTGGAGCTCTTGCACAAGCCTGCTGCATGTGTTCCTGCTGTGCTTGGTTGCAACGTCAGGCATTGGCTGTGGCATCTGCTGCGGCGGATTCGCCGGCGGTGGCATCTGAGGCGGCGGAATATTCGCCGGTGGCGGCGTCTGAGGCGGAGGATTCGCCGGGGGCTTGCATAGGCGGCGGAGTCATAGGCGTTGGCTGCTGAGGCATGCCGTACCCGTACTGCTGCACCGGCGGATGCGGGGCCTGCGTTGTCTGCGCAGGCGGAGGCTGCATCATAGGCTGCTGCACAGCCGGCATGGGCTGCTGCATCGCAGGAGGCCGCATCTGCATCTGCATGAGCTGGTGCATCTGCGGCATTCCTGCGCCAGCTCGCTTTGCTTCTCGGCCTGGAACGACAACCTCGTTCCGGAAGCAAGCCAGGCTTCACGTTCGTCCTGACGTACATTGCGAGCATTGGTTGTAGGGCACGTTGCGGCCGTCGGTGGCCACTTCTGATCACGATGAGCCATCGCGAAGGGCTGGCCAAAGACCTTCTGTCTCTATCCTCAGCCAGAAGCTGCAGCAACCTCCTGGAATTTCAAACTGCCAAGCATGTCTTCTTTTCAAACTTCCAAGCATGCCTTCTTCATGAGCGACAACGACCCCAGACACAGGTTTCGGCACTATGACCTTTCGGTCAGGACCTTTCGGTCCGACAGCTTCTCCCTTTGCGGCGACCCGGCCTTCACTGCAAAGAAGCTCGCAGGACGTGTTTGGCCAACGGAAAGCTAGCCATCCCTCGAAGACGGCCTTCCTGATCTGCAAGTCCTGTGTTGGCTTGGTGCTTCTGTGCGGCTGCAGGCAGGGTAGGCTTTTAAGGAGCGAAAAAACCTCAAGGCCTAAACCCTAAAACCCTATATACATAGATGCCTATATAACAATGTCCTACACCGTTGGCTTTTGTTTTGTAAGTACGACTTTCGGGGTCATGGGTTTCAGGGTTTTGGGCTTTTCGCTATATAATAATTGCTTACCCTTCAGAAATGGCAGTAGAAGTACTTAGCGGATGCTGCTCTACGACTTCGCGCAGAAGACTCAGAGAGAACACTTCCAATACTGCACTGACGGATTTTGATTCGCCGTGCTTCGAACCGATAAGGAGATTTCGCGTCTGGAGGGCCCTCTCTCTACTGCGGGGCTTGTCTTCCGGAATGGCTCGAATCACATTCTTGTGATCCGGGCTTGTTCCCTTCGTGCAGTTGACCAGAAGCTTAAACTTTCCAGTCGCAGGACACTTATACTGCAAGTACGCCTTCTCCGATGCATATGTGGCCTTGTATTGAACTCCCTTTGGGAGAAGCTTGCTGCCACTGGAAGAGCTCTCCGTAGTCGAAGTGGCAGCTGCGGGTCGCTTCATCTGCTTGGCTGCCGGCTTCTTCATAGGCTTCTCCGAATCCTCGCCAGACTCTCGATCCCAGACCGCCTTGATTCGACGGGATTTCCTCCTGCTCTGGCAAAATGTTATCCAAGCCATCCTCCTGCATCCCGTTCACCAAAGCAAAGTTCTTCTCCGGCTTCTGCAGAGTCTCCAAGGGCTTTTTCAAAATGGACGTCGGCTCTGCCGCTGGCTTCGGCTGCTTGGCTTTCTTTGCCGGCAACTCATCCTCCAGCAAGTCCACCAATCCCTCCAAAACCCTGATGTCAGGATCGCTCATGCTCTGCGCCGCTTGGTTCCACCGAACGGGCTGTTGCAAACGACGAATGCGACCCAGAATCACGGTGAAGCGATCGGACCACTGCTGCCCGAACCTCTTCAAGTCTGTCTTGTTCTTCTTGCACACGTGGTACTTGCAGCCCAAGTTAACCATGACTTACCCTACCTGACTGGCAAGCAATCTGCCCTGAGGATTCCTCAGCACATGAAAGATGACTCAAACTTTAATCCCTTTTACCCTTGGACCTCCGATAAAACATAAAGTTGCACCGAGCGTCACTGCCAGCAAAACCCTGAGCAAGCCCTGGATCTTCACCAGGCCCGCACCACGAACGGCAAACGTAGCCGGAAGCGACTGGTAGCAGCCCAAGTCCAGGGCAGCCTCCACACCGACTTTGCGGATGTACTCGTCCAGCGAGTGCCCCAACTCGTCCACGGAGTACTGCTTCACCGGCTGCTTGATGGTCGGCGAGCTCTTCTTCTTGGCGGACTTTAGAGCTGCTGCCCTCGAAGCCATGCTAGGAAAGTTACTCCTACCAAAGCCCTTCTCCAAAACTGCAGGCCGGCACAGCTGGAATCATGCTTGTGCTTGGATTCGCAGTGCAAGATTCTAGGACGTATTTTCCTCCCTCGTACTGCACGCAGTCCCGCATGTGGCGGCGAAAGCAAATTCGTGCCTACACGGCCTATACACTCGCTCACTCAGTGACTGGAAAGGCGTCGCTTGCGNTTTCCTCCCTCGTACTGCACGCAGTCCCGCATGTGGCGGCGAAAGCAAATTCGTGCCTACACGGCCTATACACTCGCTCACTCAGTGACTGGAAAGGCGTCGCTTGCGGCCTCCAGGGATTGCCGTGCTTGCATGCATCATGCTTCCTAGTCCTAGCCTCGACGTGGCTGCTCATCCGCTTCGGGCTCCGGATTCTCGGAGGGAGCAGATGCACTAGCAGATGTCGTCGACTCGTGGCGAAGAAACCACTTCCACCACCAGACCCTGCAGGCAGTTTTCAATGACTACTTCTGCTAAAAGATATTGTTTAGATGCTGAGGAGAAGCGTTTCTCCCTTAACGATATCGGCCATCCAGCACCACCGCCATTCGGCTCGCTGTACAGGCGAGCGAGATCGCCNTATTGTTTAGATGCTGAGGAGAAGCGTTTCTCCCTTAACGATATCGGCCATCCAGCACCACCGCCATTCGGCTCGCTGTACAGGCGAGCGAGATCGCCCTTCAGGGCTGGCCTTTCCAACTGTACTGAAAGAAATCTTATCACAAAACTTCAGATGCATATGCTTTTCACAGCCTGACGTCCTCGTCGCATCGCGATCTAAAGGTGCCAGGGCTTGCTCCAAAACAAATGGCTTCAGCGTGCATATGGTTCTTGCCTTCACAGCAGCTCAAGGGCTGTCGAGGCTAAGCTTTGTAGGACACGATCGAGCAGTTGCAGCAAACTCTAGGAGCTGTGGCAACTGCACCATGTCCTGCAGCCGTCGGGCAAAACTTTGGGCTATATATATATATATATAAACCGATATATATATATATATGTATATATATATATAATACCAATATATCAATATATCAATATATCAATATATCAATATATCAATATATCAATATATATATATATATATACGATTTTTTTGGAGTGGGTGGGTGGGTGGGTAGCATTGGTGGGTGGCTGGGTGGGAGGCTGGGTGGGTGGGTGGGTGGGTGGGCGAGTGGTTGGACAGGTGAGTTGTATATATATATACACACACACACATACTTTATTTATTTATATGCAGGTGTGAAATCATGCGTGTGTGTGCATATGTATATTAGATATGCATACATTTTCTAATGTGTGTGTGTGCAATATGTGTATGTGGTACAGAAAACTGAGATTGGTAAACCAAGCGCAAGACAGAGGGAAACCGAGAGGGAGTCGAAGCAAGATATTTTCCAGCAGGATATCAAATCAACTTGAGATTGGAAAAACCAAGGAACCAAGCGTGCAAGACTGGTAAAACCAAGCGCAACATAAAACCAAGCGCAGATCGGTAACCGTTTCGAGATTGGTAAAAACCAATATCGGAGACTAGGGGTTGGTCTGTTGGTTCTATGCAAGAATACCAAAGTGGAAAGGATTCGGCAATCTGGTAGTGTTGGAACGATAATGGCTACCCGGCTACCCGACCACTGGCAAATAATCTGACCAACTTCAGCTGACACTTTCTGAAACCAGCTTTTCTCTTTCACGAGGCCATGCTATGCCGGAGCTGCAATCTGTGGCAGAGTCTGCATGGCAAGGAACCGCCAAGAATCTTCAAGAACATGTTTCGAGACGATGTTATCCTGGCTCCTAGCTTCCCTTCGTCGTTTCCGTGCGGGGCGAAAGACAAGACCCAGCGGCACTTTGGTTAGCCTTTGCAAGTGCAACACATTCATTGAAGCGGCAGGATACGAAAGCTTGCTGGATTCGCAGGGTCTGGCCACTGCTTTGCACCTACAAGCTACAAGGGCAAGGCATACATGCAAAGTCTGCATGGATGCCCATGAGTAAGGATGTTGCCACGGCTGCCGCGCTGAACTCTGCTTCTGACGTGGTGGCGCAGCTGTCAGAGATGCAAAGAGAGGACTTGCGAAACAAATTGACTTGCCAGACTGCTTCTTGACCACACGGCTTCTGGCTAGGATGGCCGTGTCATTCGCGCAGAACGAGCTTTGCGATATGCAGCGTTTGGTTCAATGGATGGCTGTGCTGGCCGGATGCACAGACCTGCGGGCATTGAGCAGTGCAGGTTATTCCGCTTTCTTGCGATTGGTTTCTGCGGCATGAAGCCGAGCGGGCCTAGCCCGCCGCATCATGCTCCAGAGGTCACTACTGGTTCACTTTCCTAGATACCATGCTGCCAAGATCTGGCGATGACGCAGGGCCCCAACGCCCCTGCGAGATGTCCGAGTGGCAAACACAACAGGCATGCCAAGACATGACATGTCGAGACCAGGTCCTGGACACTGCGGCCAAGGTCTTGGCAGACTCCGCAGTGTGACGGTCCCAGTCGATCTCACCAATCCAAACTTGCAGCTTCCTTCACTGCTAAGATATACACCGTGCTGGTGTGTTGCATTTCTTTTCGCCGAGTCCCTGGAGACAGCGTATCAAGTCATACCATATCATTCGCACATGTATGAAAGATGACCCCCGCAGGTCATGGCAGTGTTGGAAGGACGAGGTCCGCAAACAGGTGTGTTCGAGGCAGCTTGCTGAGTGCGGTCAATTTTGCAGCTGCGGCCAGTAATCCTGTAGCTCTGCAGCATCATTATGCAGCGGACGGTGAAAAACATGCTTTTTTTCCCGCCGAATCCTGGCCGCCGAGAAAACGGACATGGCGAGGTCGCTCAAGCGACCTCGGCCCTCGGGAGCCTCTAGATCTCACAGAGAGCTCAGCGCCGCAAGTTGACCTTTGCAGGCGAACTCAGTCTCGAGAATTCTGGGGAACCGTAAAGCCATGGTGTGAATTCTGTCTTGAGTTTCTGGCATGGGGTCAGAAGAGTAGGAGGACTCAGGGCGAGTCCTGGGGTGTGGTACGGTGTGCACGCGCCCGCTTGAATTTCAGAGCTGCGCTGACTCTGACACCAGACGTTGAGACTGACCGACATGGCCAAGTCGCGGAGGCTGTCATGATCTGTCATGTGCAGATCTCATGAACATGTCTTCTGCCAATGTGTTAATTGCGTGTGATTGTGTACTATATTTTAATGTCTTACCCATTCCCACCCTGGAGATGTCGGATGGCACAGCCTGTTGCACACGCTCTGTTTGGGCGATGGTCGTTGATGCTGGTGGTGCGGCCCTTGCTGCATTTCACAAGGACCACAAGCTTCGACTCGCTTGCATCTCGAAGGGGGTCCTCTTCGCATCAATGTCATGTGGTCTCCGCGTGGGGCTCCTTCGTGCTTTGGTCGAGCTTGTTTCACGTACAAGACCATACCCATGGATAACGATGCTGGGCAGCCTGCTGCAAACTTTTCGCCGCCGGGGGGGCAGCTGGCATGATCAGAGTCATAGTCCATTCAGTACGATTGGGACTCTCATTCATGGCGCCACTAAGAGTGCACACTCGGCCATGTGACTTTGTTCAGGTCTTCCCGAATGGATGGGGGATGCGGCGCTGGCGCTCAACATCGCAATCGCGTGCGAGCGGAAGCAATTCTACATGTGCGGCCCGAAGCGTAATCGATTAAAATTGGTGTGGTACTGACTTGCCGCAGGTCGCAGCCAGTCGGCATGCTCATGCATGCCTTTGGGGCTTTGATTCAAGCCGTCCTTTTCGTACAAAGGAACGAGGAAGGATGCAAGGTCCGTGCCCACAGCAATTGAAGTGTACACGGCGGCGGCGCTCTTGAGCGCATGCAGGTTGCAGCAATGTTGGCCGCATTGGTAGATAGCTGCATGGCCTGCTCCAGCTTGCTGAGCTACCGGACTCTGAGAAAGTCCATTCCGACATGTTCACATGCACAAGTTGTTCTAGTGTGCTGCTTCAGTGCTGCTTCGTCTGTTCGCTGGTGACCAGGGGCTACGGGCAGGTGACAGCTCCGATAATCTGCTAATCTCGCGAAGCTACTGCTCTGTGTTCTGCTTCAGGCATGGTAGCTTGGCTGCTGACACTTTGCGCCATTTCCTTTGTGTTTGCCCCCCGTCCATCGCGACCGATATGGCATGACAGACAACTACTCGCACATTCACTTTGCTGTATGAATCGCAGACTGTCGGCCACATCGAAACGACGCTGAAGCACCAAAGCACAATCAAAAGACCCGCAAATATCGCATGATGGGAGTCAGGCAGCAAAAGCAGTGGCATCTGAGAGAAAGCATGCGATGGGCATTGAAAGTTCACCATCCGTTGCTCCGCCGTTTTGCAGGTCCGCCGCGATTTTTGGAGTCTTCTGAAGGGCAACTACGGTATCACGTTGCCCTTCGACATGCCCTGAGATGTGCAGTTCCGAAGACTCGGTTGTGCTTGAAGTACTGTGCGAGGTTGCGTTGATTTATGGACTGGCACCCGTGAGGTGCAAGTTCGATGAGCAAAAGCCGCACATGTCTACCACATTGAGACGACATGCCACTGCAGCAAACTTGTGCAGGTATCAAGTCGCCTGCTTCGCCGCACTCACACTGGCATACACGATCGTCCTTGGCTTGGAAGTGGGGGGATGCGCGAAGGGTGCAGGCAAGCAGAGGCAAAGAGTCAACCAACAGTGCGAGTGCAAACCATTTCCGTATCCGCTCAGCTTGGTGCTTCAGGTTCTGAGCTTGTGGGCCAGCGCGCGCGACCCAACAGTTGCGATTCCAGCACAAAGTGGCCAGAAACGGGCCGCGTTGGTGCGTCAGGATTCCCGGACGCTGCTGCTACCGTAGGAACCACCAAGTGGCCACAAGCGATTGTGTTGTCAGCTCCGGTCTTTGTGCAGAGACTCACTCCAACTCGCCGACCCACAAGTCTCGCAAGTCTACAGGGCTTAGGACCACCGCCCAGCGGATTGTGACACTGGGAGCAGACATTGAGCAGGTGACAGAGCACTTGCGTATACTCACTTAGTGTTGTCGAGGAGACGAAGCTTTCTGAGACAGAGTGGCAGCATTTGCAGGGCCTAGGGGCCTAGGGCCGCTCAGTTTGCGCAAACATGTGGCCGCTGTGGTTTGCTATGCTCATACTTCTGCGGCCAGCAGATGTGGCAGCAGTGCTGGCACGGCACACCTTGCCAGTATCGCAATGGAGAAAGACGTCGAGGAATCGAATTTCATCTGGGGACATCGAGAGCTTCGAGCGAGCAGCGCAGGAAGGCAATCGGTTCAATATGCACAGTTGCTTCTTGCATGGTATGCTTCCGTTATAGGACTAGTGATGTTGTACCATGTTGCTGCATCCTGCATTCTGTGCAAAATTGGCAAGGTGACGAGGCTTCTTTACTCTACGAAGTTGGTGCAGCTATCGGTCGTGCACTTCCCAACAAACTGAAGCGGAAAGAGCTCTTTGAAGCATTCGAGGTGGCATGCCTTGTACAAAGGCAGGCCAGACAAGAATCATACGCAGCGAGTACTGTGGTGGATCTTTGTGCAGGTTGTGGATTGCTGGGCGTTTTCTTAGCCCTCATGTGGCCGCGTGCAAGAGTTATCGCAATGGATCGCAAGCAGTCGGTCATATCCCGCATGCTTTCAGAAGGTGCCATGAGGCAGTGGCCGCTTCTCAGAGACAGATTTGAGTGGAAAGTTTGTGATATGCGACGAAGACCTGTAGACAACTCTGCCGAACCAATCTCTTTGCCTTCCGACTGCATGGTTGTGGCATGTCACGCATGCGGCTTGCTGACGGATGAAGCCATTGCTGCTGCTTGCGCCAGGAGTTTGCGACCCATGGTGCTGGTGCCTTGTTGCTATGTCACTAACCCCAAGATAGGCCATCTCAATCCAGGGCACCCATGTCATTCTTGGGAGAGGCTACCTTGGCTTAGGGAAGGTGCTGTGAACCAAAAGGGTCGCACAGCTATAGATGATGCTAGAATTGACTTCTTACGGACCCGCGGGTATCATGTCAGTGTGGATCACATAGATCCGCAAATCACGAGGTACAGCAAAGCCATAAGTGCTTTCCCTTCTGAGAAGCAGATGTTCGCCCCAGAGCTCAAAGCAAAGATGGTCAGTGGCACGAAGCCGACACACATACCACGTAGGTCGCTGGCCCTAAGCGAAGCTTGGTACTGTGCAGCGCTCCCTTCCTGCAGCACAGCGCAGCAGCGCAGCTCAACGCGTCCTCCCGGTCCCGGTTCCGCGGCTGTTTCTGCGAAGGCTCAGGATCAGAAAGACATAGGGTTCAGCATTGCCTTCCGGGCGGCTATGGGATGCGGTGCATGCCTCTCCTCGGCAAGATGTGAGAGACTGTTTAAATTGAATGCTCATAGAAGAAGGGTTGGAACTTCTGGGCTAGTTTGCCCTAATTGACAGGTGTGGAAGGTTATTGGGAGGCGAGGCAAGCCGTTTCTGCAAAAACTAGCCCTGCCTTGAGGCAAGACAACACATCAAGATATTGTGGAGTTCAACTTCTACGATAGCTACAAGCTCGGCAAGAAGCTGGGGCAGGGAACGTTTGGACAAGTCCGATTAGCAAAAGACAAGCTGAATGGCAAGGAATTGGCTGTGAAGATTGTAGATGTTCGGCACTACGACGACAAGACGGGGGTTTGTACTGGCCAAATAAGCCGGACACGCAACAAGGCAACCAGAGACGAAGTTGTATTTTGGAAGCGTGTCTGTGCTGCTGAGTGCGAACATGTTGTATTGCTTCATCGGGCTTTTTCCGATAACTCCCTGTACTACATGGTTTGCGAAAGATGCAAACGTTCCATGCTGGACATGACCGTTGATGGGCTGACAGAGCCAGACTTATCTGACATATTCAAGCAGATGATCAAAGGAGTTTTGCACACCCACAGAGCAGAAATCGTCCATCGAGATGTCAAGCCTGATAACTTCTTGTGGGGTGGACCAGAGCATCGTACACTGAAGTTGTGCGATTTTGGTCTTGCAGCAGCAATGCCACAGGTAGGAAAGCTGTTCGGAGTGTACGGCACGGCTCCATACATGGCTCCAGAGATGTTGACCAATGTCGGCTATGACTACTTGGTTGATATTTGGTCGCTGGGTGCAGTTGCTTTTCTCCTGACGTACGGCCGGTTTCCGTACACACCAGTGGAGCAAACCTCCGCGTCAATGAAAGAGGCAATCATCAAGGATTCACCTCCTTTGCATATTGGAGCGGAGAGAGTTTCCGATGGAGCGCCATGCTCAGATTTGTTGCTTAGTTTCATCCAGTCGACCTTGTCACGAGACCCTTCAGCCCGGCCGAGAGCAGATCTTGCGCTCGAACACGCTTTCTTTGAAAGCCAATCAAAGGCAGGAACCGGGGAACCCTTCTCAGAGTTCATCACGACATGAAACCCAATTCATCAGAGCAGTTCATGTTGCCTTGGCCCTGCAGGTTGCTGCGGACCAGGAAGATCAGGAACAAGAAGGCGAAGATGCTGAGGATGAGGAAGCAGTGTCTGCTCGACCTATGACGCACATCCGATCACTAACGCACAAAATGACTACCCGACCGAGCGCCACCGTTCAGAACGGAATCGACGAGCTCCTCCAAAAGCTTTTCGTAAAACATGGTGGGGAAGCCGCTGGTTCCAACATGTTCTTCTCCGAAGGAGACGAGGACACAGAACGCAATCAGGCAGATGACAGTTCGCCGACGATCTCGCAGGCCGACTGCAGAATTCGCAAGAAGAATTCGCGACGTAACGTGAAACACGTGACCCATTCAGGGGTGTTGACCCCATCAGCTGCAATAGCGCGCTCCAGCACTGCCTCTTCAAATTCAGGGGACGTCCCTGGTGGTGCTGGCTAGAGCCCTCCATCCCGATCGAGTGGTTTTGCTGCTAAGCTTGTTCATTACAAGAGTTTCTCGTTTCACATTGCGCAAAGTTCCGTTTCACAGGTGCCAGAAGCACGCACGTGCCCAACTTAGCTTAAGCCATGAAGCAGTTCGGTTCAAAGCCAATGCTTCTGACGAGACTATGTTGATTCTGGTGTGAGAAACAGACTCCGCGTGTTTGATTGTATGTGGCATGTCAGGGGAACGGCACGAATTGCTTTCTCGGTTCGCCTTCCGACTTTCTTTTCTCCTCAGACAGGTCCTTCAGAGCAGCACAGGAGTATGGCTTCCCGGTGCATCCTCGCACTTCCGTAGGAGCAGAGGCCTTTCTGACGCAGCGCTCGATAGTGGCATATCCAGCCTTCAAGCTGGTGAACAAGGAACGATGCTGTTGTTCTTGCCCATCAGCCTACAGGCCCGCCTCGTGCCATTCGACGACATCCGGCGCACAGCGCAACCTGAGGACCATGAGCGATGCAGCTAGAATGGGTTCTCCGAGCCCAGGCTACATCGCTCATGGTCCTCCGGTTGCATGACAATGCTCATGTCATGCGGATGCATTAAGTGGCCTTGCTTGAGGCCAGCACGGGTGGCCACTTGGCAGGTGCCTGGGCAATCCTGGGCATTTGCAAACAATTTCGCCTTCTCGCTCGGCTGAATGCGCGGCAACAGTCTGACGTTGGGTGCGGGGACACCTATCCAAATGACAGGTGGTGGGACTATACGGCATCATGGATTGTCGGCGAACTGGTGGTGCTCTTCGCAACAACTTGTCTACAGCACTTGCAGTCCTCGCAGCATCCTACTGGCATGCCGCATCGGCGCCGGGCCTGGTGCATCCTTGTTTTCAGAACTTCCGAGATCGACTGATATCATATATCTTGATTCCTGTTGCAAGCTTGGGAGTCAGAGTTTTCGCGTAGCGATGGTTCCTCGGATTTCTTGCCCATGCTCGAACCGCTGCAAGGCCACGATCTACGACCTGCTATGCTGCGTTAATGGTGGTTTGTGTTGCACATGCGACTTTGTGCACGAAGTCCCATTTCGGGTTCCGAAGCGTAGCAGCTGGTTGTAAGACGGGGCGACTGTCAGGATCTTTCAGGACTCGCTGATGAGTCTCGCTCGTGCATTTGCTCGGCTTGAGGCGGGGCCCCATGCCGAGCTGGAACCAGAGCCCGGTTCGAAAATGCATCACCTTTCTTTGTCAGCTTGCTCAATACTTCCCTGCGACTGATTGTGCATTATTGAGTCATTATTTGCCTCCTTGAGACAGGCTGTTCTGCTTCTGCTTAAGCTCCGTGACATGGTGAAAGGGGCCGTTCGGGCCATGGTCAATGATGGGAGAGCCGGAGGAGCCCTGCTGTGCGCATGGTGGCGGCCTAAGAACTGGCTGTTTCTTTGCTGGTGCTTTCCGGCGGCTGATGAATTCATTGTGGAGTCGCTTTAACATGCTCAATCAGTAAGGACCTGAGCTTCGCTGCCCGATGCTGAGCTGTACTGCGAGCGCAGAAGCATGTGTGAGTGAGAACAGAACCGAGCATGTGTCATGGAGCACTGCCGCTTAAACTTAGCCTGCGGGTGGTTCCAGTTTCCGGAGCCTCCATGATGCAGTCTTCACCTGATGCCCCTCGTAACTGCGAATCAATCTTGCAGTCCACGAGGAAGGGGAAGAAGGGTGGCGCACCTGCAAAATCATGAGCAGGACTGCAGGAGCTTCGGTCTTTGCCTGCAAACCCAAGAACCTGATTTTCTAGCCTGTTGAAGGCAAAGTTGCTGTAGAACAGGCTGTTTACTGAACGCTACATGGGATCACGAGTCCGAACATGCGACAAAGGATGGATGCATGTTAGGGAGTACCTCTCGTTGAGGTCACCGTGACATCAGTTTCACGTGTACCCTTGCGGTTGAGCATAACTTATGCAGGTGGGCGAGCGGTGTGTCCGTCTGACTGTACCTCGCGTGCTGGTGTAAATCATCCCAGCACCGCGGCATAAACACTAGAGTCACTAGACATTGATAGACGCTGCTATCAATGTCGCCTTGCTGTGGAGGGTAGAGACCCAATTGCGGGGATGAGCATGTCTCGCATGACCATACCAAAACGGAAACGCCCAAAGCCTCCCGAATCCAAATCCAGGCAAGACTTAGTCAATATTGAGAAGTACCGAGACCGGCTGAGTGCCGACAGTCGGCCAGGGCCGTCATGCAGGACAACGGATTTCAGTTTTTTCATGCATGGAAAAAGCATCCATATGTAGTTCAGCAATGTGCTCCCGCTGGCCGATTAGATCACGGCTGCAATGCCCGGCAGGTCTTGAATTGACTCAAAAGATCTTGAAAACGCATGAAAACGCAATCCTACATCAGAGCTCCTCCCACCCGTCTGTTCCTCCACTGAACTTTTACTCGCATCCGGACTTGGCTGTCAGGTACTGCCGTTATTCTTCGTTCTTCCTTGTCGTTTCCCTTGAATAAGTCACTGAGCAGGGTATCTGGCAAAATAGCTGGCTATGTTTAATTCTCTGTTCAGGCTGAAGACGCGGAGGCGGAGTGGGCTGACGGGGACGATGATGTGCCCATCGTGGACGGATCACACAGGGACGGTCCCTCCAAGGGGGCTGCAACTGCCGCCGTGCCGCCAAGCAAAAACGCCTTCGCAGGCCAGGCCTCCGCTTCTTTCGCCTTGCCTGGGCTTGGGCCAATATGCAGATGCAGGCTCCCGGCCCCGGCCGCCTTCGAAGATCCACGGCAACCCTGCGACCAGGCGGGGCAGAGATGGGTACTGTCGAAGAAATGCAGGCCTCGTACCGTGTGCTAGGTACTTTGTAATCAAGAGCAGCAGCCACAATAACCTCGCGGGGGCCACGCTTCAAGGGAGAGAAGTCGAGAATTTGATTGCCTGTAAGGTTCTATCCATTGAACACAAGGCAGGCTGAGCGGAGACCGGAGAGCGAGCCTCGTTTCCAAGATGTCAATTCCACTCCGTTCCGACACGGCTGGACATGATTGTTCCTTCTTCATAAGCCTGGCAGATTTGGGCTACTCCGTCGCAGCAGAACCAGGATAAGTTGAATGAGGCGTTCCGAACTGCACCGCACGTGATACTCCTCTTCTCCGTCAACGGCGCGTGCCCCAACGGGAACTGTTTGGCTGAAGAGAGATGAATGTGGCTTGCATGGCACCATTCCTAATGCATTCCTACATAATTTTTTAATGCACGAATTGTGGAGAGTGCCTGTAGTAACATGTTCTGAATGGCAGACTTACACTCGGCAAAGGCTCCGGCTGCTTCCAGGCGGTTTTCTTTGATTAGTGCGCTGCGTGCAGATTTGTTGAATTTTGTTGAAGCCAGAGACTTGTGTTCCGTGTTGACCTGTTGTAGGGCTACGCCAAGATGCTGGGCCCAGCTGCTCCGTGAAGAACAGGAAGCGCAGTCATGTTTCTTTACCTCGCTCTTGGTCTGATCTCTCAGGTCGGCCACGTGAGTACTGATGTCTTCGAGGGTTTCGGGCGCAGCTTCGAGGCGAGCCTTCCAGTTATTGAAGCCCCTTCAGTGAAGGTCGAGCCTTCAGCTTTATGCCCTGGGTTTTCTTCATATTCTCAACGTTCGTGCTCCTCGGCTCCTCCCCGGGCCTGTCGGTACGTTCCTCATGCTAATCGCGCTATTGTTTGTGCTGCTCGGTTTCCTTCTAAGCTCATGTCTGGCGGTTCCTCACACGCACCTGGCTCTTGAATTCCTTCATATTCCTTCTGTGCGCCTGGCTTTTCCTCACGCACCTTGCTTGTCCTTTGTCCACCACACCCCCACCCACCCACACACTGCCCACGCACCCACACCTCGGTCCGCCTGCCCCCGAGCCAAGGCAAGGCATATTTAACAGACTGAGTTCCCTCATTAAAGCCATTGCCGCCTCATAGATCTAAAATCGAAAACGATATGGTTTCAGGACGAGTCTGAAGCGCTGAGCCTCATGCCTTGCCTGGCGCTGCTAGACCCTCTGGACAAAGCTGCAGAGAGAGAGAGAGAGCGTAGCCATTTTGGCTCAAGTCTCGGGAAATGGGGGACCCGCCCCCCCGTGCCCCCCGGGCCTGAGCCGCACGCCGACGCCGTTTCTCAGACAAGATGCCCCCTCGCCCCCCTTTCAAGTTCGCATGCCTCAAAACCATGGGGGGCGCACCACCCTATGCGCCCGTTGATGCGTAAATGGACCATACCTAGGGAACCCAGAACCGAGAAAATACGTGGGTCTAAGATAGCAACCTGGGTATGGGATGATCAGTGGGCAAGACCTTGGTTCTTGGAAATAGAACCTGGGTCTGGATGTCAGATCTGCACATCTTGTGAAATCTAGCACTATGAAGGACAGCAACACCATTCCAAAGACGATCCAATCTTAAACATCTCTGATTGCAAGCTTTCTGCCGTGCAGGCAATGGCTCTTTCGAGACATATGTGTGTCACAATCGGTTGAAGATGGAATGAGCGGAAGATTTGGGCTTGGATGTTGTGCAAATATTAGAAAGATCATTTCAGAGTTCAATATATTATCTCGAATTTCTGAGAGCGCGCAATGGCTTTTGCCGATTTTCTCTGGCGCCGTGGACTCAGCTTCAGCAGTCGCAGCATCGCCTGTTACAGAGGGTGCAATTCACGTTTGCCAAAGCCAGGCGATATCCCTGGAGGCTCAAGGATTCGTACGTGCGACTTTAGGGTCTTTTCTTTCATGCGATGGCTCTTAAGCAACTCGGGGAGGCCTTCGAGAAAGGCCTCGACATTGAAGAGGTTCATCTGGGTTGGGACTCATCCTCCACCATTCGCAATCGTCTTCGAGACGGGCAGCCGTTCTTGCATCCTCGGACCGGCCTTGGATGCGACAACAGCGTGTGTAGCTTGAATTCCTCTGTGCTCCTGCCCATTCTGCGGTCTATGAGTACGGCTGACCGCAAACTCCCGTCGGTCATCGACCTTCGAACGGAAATGTCGGCCACCTACAACATGAACCAAAGAAACAGCAAGGACGATCAACAGACAATCATCGGTGAATCTTTGCACGTGCGAAAGATGCTTTCCCACGTAAAGACGAAGTGCAGGAGGCAGGAGGTCTCCCTAGCCTTTCAGCTTTGACGTTTGTCCGTATTCTTTACAGATTTTACGAAAGTGGCTTGTCCTACTTGTGCTTTATTTCACAACATTTAGACTCATTCCGACCCCATTTTCCAAGAGTTGTGCGTCGCTCTGGACCCGTCGCTTCAGGCCGTTTAGGCACAGCGGTAAAACTTTCACAAGCACACGGTTAAAGCGGCCCTGGGTTCAGAATGCTCCATGCCAGGCGACAGTGGATGAAATCAATGCCCGGCGGCCCCCAACTGCAGCAGAGGAGTCTGCGGAGGCTAACGCCGAGCGAGATCAGATTGGGAGCACGTGTTGTGCAAAGCCTGAATTCTTTCTGAGTGAGGGTTAATGCTGCCGTTCCTGATCCGTGAAGCATCGTCGTGGCCACTGTCAGGCCACTGACGAGGATGAGTACGATGATGATGCCGGGGATGGCCCCTCTGATCCACCACCTCCCCCGGCTCCAGCTGCAGCTACGGTGACGGATACTGTAGCTTCTGAGACCTCAACCCCAGCTCCTGAGGCTTCCGATGATCCATATCTTTGCCCCGAAGCTACATCGACCTCGATTGCAGAAGCCACGACGGCCTCGCCATTGAACTCCCAGGCCCTGCCTGCTCCAATCGAAGCCCCTCCCGCTGCTCCCAGCAAGCCAGCTGTGGAAGTGCCCGCAGCTCCTGCTTCTTGTCGATCAGGCTGTTTCGATTTAATGCCCTGCTTTTGGTTAGTATAGGTTTCCTGTGGCTTCGTGGGAAGATCAGGCTTCTGATGCGATGCCACGCACGAAGGGCCTCATCATGGAACCAGGAGGTTTCTCGCACGATTTGTCGTCTGTTGTCGTTTGTGACTTATGGAAGGTTTTAGTGCTGCGGCTTTCGGGCTGCTTTGACCTATTCGAGGCCGGCGGCTGACTGCTGAGGAGCGTGCTGTCGTTCAAACAAGAATTGCAGCTCTCCGTGAGAAGCTGCGGGAGACACTCGCTATCCACTTAATTATTAGTTGGGTTGGAATTATGTACTGTCATTTGGCTCCATGGGTTCGGATAATAAACCAACACGTTGGAGCCGAGGCGCCAACTTCAGCCGGCCCCCCCTCGTGTTTCTGCGGGAGGACAAGCATGATGTGAGTAGGATGACTACAGCAATCATGATAACAAGTGTAGCGGCTATGACATTGTAGGACTCTCCGAGGGCCACTCCTTCTCTTCTGCAACTTCTGAAGACACCCAGCCCTTCGACATCATGTCCGTAAAGATCCCTGGCCCTGAAACCAGCACCTCTCCTCCGGAAGCTTCGCCAACAGAGCCCAAGCCACCAGCAGCCACAGATGATCCTGCTGAGTTCAGTGAGAGCCCAGACGAGGCTAATTTGGGGAGCTTTCGATGTGATGATGTAACTTAAGTGGGTAATCAACTTCTGAGCTTGAGTCTATTCGTGAGGCTAGTTTGGGGAGGTTTCGATATGCTAATGTGCTATCTTTTCAGAATGTATAAGTGCGTAATTAATCGACTTCTGAGTTTGAGAAAACCAACATATGGAATTGAGGCTGCACCTGTTTTAAAAATTGCTTTGGTCAGGCAGCTGTGCGCATCACTAGGAGGGATCAGATTGGCTTGAAGGAGCGGCGCAAGGCTGCAAATGCCCGTGGATGTCGTGCCAAGGGCAACAAGCGCGGGGGCAAGAAGTTGCGCAAGGGCAAGCGCAAGAAATGGGCCCGGGCAAAGAGCCTCCTGACGGGCAAGGCGGCTCGTCGTGGGCGAAAGCCCGTGGAGACAGATGCGGATGGTGATGTGGCCGAGTCCGAGAAGCCGGACATGGAGCCGGAGACACCCGAGAAGGCTTCGGGGAAGCCGAAGCCGAAGGCCTCGGCGAAAGATCTGTGAAGGCTTCGCCGAAAGCGAAGGCGAAAGCGAAGGCCAAGGCCTCGGCGAAGGCCAAGGCCTCGGCGAAAGCGAAGGCGAAGGCCTCGGCGAAAGCGAAGGCGAAGGTCTCGAAGATGGATGAGCTCGGCGGCGATGAAGTGGACACCGATTTGCCGAAGAGCAAGTGTGGCCGCAAGAGGAAGACCGCCGCTCCGATCTCCAGCACCCTTCCCGTGGCAGAGGCTTTGTGGTGGTACTTTGGCATGAACACTGAGGATGATATCCACGAGGCCATGTTGGCGTATGCGAAGGAGCATGAGCATAAAGAGCAGTCGCCCGAAGTGCAGGCCGAGTTGAAGGCATCGCTCCAGACTTTCGAGCTTTGCAGGCTGAACAACTACTGGCATCGACCTTCTGTTGGTGTGCTCATCCACAACGCGAGCAAGAAAGAGATTGCCTACTTCTCGGCGGCCGCAGGTTCAGTTGGCCCCCTCCCGTGGATCCAGAAGATGGCCGTGATACTCAAGGCGGCTGAAATGCTGTGCACCTACGTCGACAAGTTGGCCAAGGATGGCTACATCCCTTCGTCGGGCTTCGGTGAGCACGGACTTATCGAAGAGATGGTATTTATTTTGAAGTCCCAAGCCTCCCTAGCTGCCCTAGCTTTCGAGGTACTCAACAAATGAGGTCCTCAAGAAATGATCTGTGCCAATGGTTCTTTCGGCACCATATACGTAGCTGCTGCTTTATAGCTGCTTGTTGCGAGCAACGAGCAAGGGGATATGGACTTTTTGAAGCCCATCGGGAGCTATACTATCTAGCAGCGACATAGGGGAGGTGCTTTAGTGGAACCTTTGCGCTTGGTATCCTCACGTGTAGCCCTCGAGGCTCCCTAAAAGAACCTGGCCCCGCCCTATTTTGGAAGAGTTGCTTCATTGTTTGCATTGAGGTAGCCCTGTATATATCCCAAGAGCCCCTGAGGATCAAGTGTATGGCTAGTTGTCATCGTCATGCTGTGCCCAGTCTCCTCGACATGTTCAACGGTTATATACTTATGTTTAGCCGGACCCCTGTTAACCTATGATGATCAAGACCTGTCCTGGGCACACAGTTTCGGAGGGAGCGACGCTTTCAGCACTCGCGCCAGGAAAAGCCTGAGCTGGGGAAAACCATTTGTTGTGACAGGCTTCAGAACGCTTGCGGTTTTATTGTTTCTGTCTTGTTTGGTGAAAACTCCCAAGCCCCATATTAGCCTTATAAAAAGCTTAAACTCTGAGCGCCGAAGCCCTCTCAGCTCTGAGCTTGTTGTAAACAACACAACCCGAAATTGTAAAGTTAGTGTAATTATCTTCGTATATTTAAACTCTATATACCCTTCCAAAAGCCACCAAAACACCTTGCAACATCGAAAACCCGCCAACAGCCTATAAACCCTATAAACCCTAAACCCTGAACCCTTAGCCTTAGAGGATGCTACTGTTGTTGTCGCATTCACTCACCAAGTGCTGAGAAGCCAGCGAAAGCCGAATGAACCCTCGTGCTGCCCAGGCCCGACCGCCGATCATTCTCTTCTGCTGCTGCGAGCCAGAAGCCGCAGCCAGCAGAGCATGGCCGTCCTGTCTTTGTCGTGCACCGAGGGTTGTTTCCGAAAGTATATTCAGCCTTTGATTTTTGGGCAAGTACATATAGCTGTCAAGCAATTTCCACGGGACACTTGCAGGCTCAGTATCGGCTTGTGCCAGGGCATCGCATCAATGCATATATGGTGTCTTTCAGGTCATGGATTTAGAGGATGTTGTCGGTCCTTTCGGGAGCTGTTCGTGCAACTGCGAAGCCGGTCACCTCAGCCATGGATATCAATGCTTTGTGCTATCGCTTGAGGGAGCTGCACACACCGATTGCTCCAAATCTCCCATCCCAGAATAGCAGACCATTTCTCCACCACACAGAATTATCCAAACCCTTCCCCTTCCTACCCTACAGGAGTTCATCCTGATCGTGCTCATGGTGATATGGTCAGTGCAGCCAAGCATGCTCACCCAGGCTCCGTTTTTAGGGTTGGTGTTGGGCGGTGTTGTAAAATACTTTATAGCTGGCCAGCCGACTGCTTGGAGGATTTCGAATACTTGGAGTTCTTCGCCGGGAAGGGGAACCTTCATCGCTGTATGCGTGCTGCTAAATACAAATCCTGCCGATTCGATATCGCTGATGCGAATCAACGACCTGGTCGGAAATCCAACTTTATGGATTTGACGCACTCGTCCGGATTTCTGTCTTGGGCTTAGAGTACTGCATGGGGACCGCTTGTTTGGGGGTTGTTTTCTGTGCTGCACTTTTAGCCAGCACTCTCGAGTACATGTTGTGCAGCTGAGACTCGCGATACTGCATATCCTCAGAGCCAAGTCCTCGGCGATTTGTCACTTTGGGCTGAAATGCTCGTCTTTCGTCGGGATGAACAAGGGCACCAGCCGTAGACCAGCGAATGCTTCAATCGGCTATCTGGGCCATCGATCCTTCGGTGAAGTACTCCAACCTGCTGCTAGAAAGGCCTGATGTGCTATCCCGAAGAAACAATACAGAGTCCGAGTGTGAGAGTGTAAATAGGCCCCAAGTAGTTTTCCTCACGGTGCCCGAGAATTGTTTCGTTCCCGTAGGACAGTCCTACTGATTCTGCTTGCGACTGCGATGGACCTCTGCTGGACACTGGAGCAACCAAGCAGTAGCGTTGCTGAGTTCTACCCGGCATTCCGAACCATGAGGCAGAGTGTCTTTGCTGTCGGGGGGCCATATGCAGCGCTTGTCTCAGGTCTAGTGTTGCTTGAAACAGACTGTGCCGATATCTAGATGTTTCCCAACAAGACACGAGTCCAAGGTTTGCAAAGTCCGATTTCACATGGGCATATATTTCTCCGAAAGTCCGAAGCCTATCTACATGTACAGCAACTCTTCGGCTATCGGGCTTCTGCATCAGGGGCGTTACTTGTGGAGTGAACATAGGAAGCGTTCAAGAACGGTGAGGCGGACCAAGGATCATACAGGTCGGGTCAAATATTTTGGCACTGCAGCTTTGCGCAAGACTGAGCAACTTCGATGCACAAAACCACGTCTGCCCTGAAACCTGTACTGATTCATTGTAAACCAAACCTGTTGCCCCAAGCCCTGGAAGCCTCAGCCCAGGGAGTATCCAATTGCCTTCGCGCAGCGAGTGGTGGAGATTTGCCGCGATCTGAAGGCTCAGCGCCGTGGCTGTGCTGAGATCCCAGATACCGTGCCCAAGGCATTAGATGTGTTCATGGCTTTGCCGTGGCAGGATACTGGCCTAGCAGAGTTTAGCTTAGCTGATCTCCGCTCTGTTTACCGTTATGTACGGGGCAGCACAACTCTGGAAATCCCAGATGAATGGCGGCCACACACACCTCGCCCGGATTGCTTCGGACTGCTGTAGGGAGACCGCAGATCTATCAGATAGGAGGGGTCAGCTTTTAAGAGGGCTTGTGCTGGATTAGAGAGAACTAAGGTTTTCCCGCAATGTTGTTGTAAGCCTGAATATGGTTTTGTATTGTTTTTTATTAAATGAAGCGCAATTATGCGGTTTAGGTCGGGTTATATACTTCTAGATAGTCAACCCGTGCCCAACCCGTGCCAAAGCCGTGTCCAACCCGTGCCCGAGCCTGTATATCTAGGGTTTAGGCTCAAACCCTGGTTCTCGGGAACCCGTGCCCAAGGCGTAGCAGACCCATGCCCAAGGCGTGCCCGGGGCATGGGTAAAACCCGGTTCTGCAGGTTCCTCTCTGGGCCTAAATTTAACGGGGATGCGGTTGCAGTTCGTGCATTCGGCGCGTGGATTCATGCGGCCCGAACATAGACTAAAAAATTTGTGTGGGACCACTGCCCGCACTTCGTGCAAGCTAAGTGCTACGGGGGACAAACCCGCAGAGAGTTGCTTCTTGTCGCCAGCAATGCAAGCCTGCGAACCAATACACCATGCTGCTTTCGTTGTGTGCCTAAGCATTTTGCTGTTCTTTTCTTCGAGTAACATAGCTTGCTAACTGCAGCTATGGATGGTGGTGTGGTTTCCAGAGCATGGAGCTGTGGTACTTTCTTTGCTGGGATCGATCATGTCGATTTAGCATCAGCTACTTTGGACGAAGACGCCATGCTCAAAGAGCTTGAGGACCCTGGGGGTAAATAGGAATGTCAATATGAAATCGCTAGACATGTTATGGCTTCAGGAGCTGGAGCAGCTAGAGCTAGAAGCTAGCGGCCAGCAGGCTGGCCTTGCCCCACTCCTGTAGTGCAAGCAAGATTCCCGCCGTTTCCAGCCACAGGCTGAATCGGAGGCCAAAGCGCAGACCCAAATAGGCGTGAAGGTGGTGACTCCTGTGCCTTAGCTGGAACATAATTGTGCACGAATGCCTCCAAAGCCTTCGTATGTGTACATTGAGGAAACTCCTGCTCCGTGTTCGCCAGCCACAGAAACTTCTACGCAAGCTGCGACTCCGACCCCTACCACTTCAGAACAAACGACCTGCGATCCTTCGTTCCATAAAGCTGGATATGCACTTCTTTATGACTTAGCAATGAATGATGTCGATGAGGAGCTTTTGGAAAGCATTCCGCAACTCTGTGCCCAGTGTGTTCTGTGGTGTACACATAGCAAAATCTTACATTCGAAGGAGCAGCCGGGTGACTCTGACTGCCTCGAGAATGCTGCTTGCTTCCGAACTTTCAGCTGAGGTTGTGTTCACTGAGTGCTTGTTTTGTCTCGGGCCTTGAGGCTTCTGCTCTCGACCTGATACGTGCACTTGGCTCGTCCTTCGACCATGCATCGGGTGATGACGCCGATGCTTTTGTTCAGGTTCTGCAGACCCCGCCGCCCAAGTCGGTTGTGGTTGCGGATGAAAGCGATATCAATGCATCTCACGAGCGACCGCCAGCAACCGGGCGCACCTACACCAGACAGGCCGCTCGTTTGGGATTGTCGGTGCTAACACACCCAGCCCACTTGTTGCAACATACTCCCACGATCTCCCTCTCTCCTTATCTCATTCTCTCTCTCTCTCTTTTTCTTTCTTCGGGGCTTATTTCTCTCTCTCTCTCTCTCTTTTTCTTTCTTCGGGGCTTATCTCTCTCTCTCTGTCTCGCTCGTGCCTGGGAGAACTTTATCGTAGTCTGGTCCGTCTTCTTAACGGAGCAAATGTTGTTTGCAGGAGCGACTGCTGCGAGCTGCGAAGGCTCGCATAGGACGCATGTGTGCCGAAAAGACCAAACGGACAGACCTTCAGATGCCCGACTGGCTTCGCCAAGAGTGGCAGACCGGAAACAAAGGGCGTCTAGCCCAGATTCTTCAGGATGTCAATTGGGACAAGGAGCCCCGGATTCGAACATCAATCACTTGTGCGGTACGCAAGCAACCTGCCCACCTAGGCCTTCCTGCTTAAAGCACGAACCCAAACCGTTACTCCCCAACAAACCGCTCAGGACGAATTCATCGCGCAAGTCGAAATTTGCATCAAGCAGAAGAACTCCACCAGGCTTACCGTCGAGGAGGGCTGGTACTCGGCCGAAGAAATGGCCGCAGACTTCAAGTGGTCACAGATACTTGCTTTGCATCATGCAGCATATTATAATGGAGCATAATTGTCATGCTGTTTTTGCTGGACTGTCGTGTCGAGGTCCAGAATCGACGGGGCTATCAAGGCTTGCATGGAGCGTGCAAGCACGCACGTGCGGACTGCCACCGGTGTGTAGACTGGATCCAACTAGCTTTCGTTAGAGTCTTACACATTGATGTCGATCGCAGGAAAAATCTTTATGACGGGGTCGAGGAATACTGGGTCAAGATCCGTGAAACGGGCAAGCGACGCCATGAGCAATCGTACGAGAAGACCCAAACCAATGTTGCCAAGGCAATGTGTTATGTATATTTTTTTGAGAAGCCAAGCCACATGGGATGATGCTCACCACGCCGCTTTTGCTATAGGTGGACGACATCGACCACGCCCCGGCCCCCCTGATGGATTTCGGTGCCAGTGAGGCCTACAACAATCGTGCCGCAGCCTTGCCTCTTGCGGACCAGAAAGTTGACCCGAAGATGCATAAGTATAACCAGGCAGGTTCTTTCGTGTTTTCACAGCCTTGCATAGTCTTTGAATCGAGTACTGTCACCCCTGCCAAGACGAAAGAAGCTTTGCAGAAGTTCATGGACTCAATCATGACACAATCGGGGAAACTCCGATCCCTCATCCGTGAGCTCAAGAAGGAGCACTCCAAAGATGCATCGACCCGGTCGTCATATAGCTTGCACTATGAGTGTCACTAGTATCGTTCTCTTTGCAACAGCTGCTGCCAAACCGTATCCCAGCCCTGAGTGTATGTCCTATATATCCCAGGAATATCGACACCCTCGAAGCCGAGATCAAGCACATCGAGAAGGAGTACGATATGTCATCCGGTATGTGCAATGAAATCAAGACGAAGTGGGACCTGACAGGTCTAAACGACGAGCCTCTTAGCCACGGTTACTGAAAAACCCCATTCCAAACCCTATGAGTAGCTTTACCTCGCAGGAAGCAGAAAACAACCATTTCAGAAGTTGAAGCTGAGGTTGTACAATCAAGCCGAAGCCCGCATGAAGGCTGCAACTGCAGTGCGGGTGACTTACGATATACTGGGATTGTTTTGCTGTGCTCGATGCAACGATGCCTCGCCCGAAGCCCAAGCATCCACCAGGTGCAGTCGAGCGTCGGCAACCGAGATGAAAGTGAGGACCATTGCCTTGAGGGCTTATTGTGAATAGAAAAGTCGCACAACACACGCCTCAGGTTTCCTCCCAAGCCATGTTATGTATCCAGGTCATGAAACCCAGAACCGCAACTTTGACCTATGGTGTTCGTTCTCGCAGGAATGCGAAGAAGTACTACGAGAAGGATCACAAGGAAAAGCCGGCCAAGACCGGTACTGAGCCGGTTCCTGCTCCCAAGGCAGCCACCAAACCTAAGCCTAAGGCAGCTCGTAGGCCTACGAAGTAGCTGTGTTTAAAGTTTCTGCTGCGAGAGGCCGGCAGAGCAAGTGGGCCGAACCCGCTTCCCTGCCCGGGTCCATCTCTTGTTCTGTTCAACATCAGTTCGGGCGGAATCTTTATATATGTGTGGAAGCAAGTCAGCACGATCAGGGGCCGTGTTGCGAACTGATTTGGGGTCTGCAGGGCTGTGATAAGAGTCGCAGCTCAGCATCTTAGGGTTCCGAAAAGGCATCACATACGGGGCGCACGCAAAAGAGTTGAGATCTCGACTCAGTGTTCACAGGTGTCGATGCAGATCGACCAGTTACGAACTCGCATCTTATCATTCTCAATTGCCGGCCAGGTACATCTCCCGGCCACTTCGTCCGTGGCTTGAGCCACTCCATCGGCGAAGGGGCCAGGACCCTATCCTCCCTGTTGCTATTCGATCGGCCGGGTTTCGGGGGCTCTTAGATGTCAGGTTTAGGTTAAATCCAGTACTGGGTGAGATATACGGGCCCCATTTCAAACTTAGCCTATAGCTTATCTTGAGAAAGCTCCGGAACAGACCAAAAAAAACACAATCATCGTCACTGTCGGCTCTAGGTCAAGATTTAAAGAAAGAAAATTAAGCGTACTTGTAGCAACATTGCTTCATGAGTGCACTGGTTCGGTTACTAATTTTATATATCCTCTGTGCAACAGGCCCCAGAACCTTGAGCATCCCTGTCGTGGAGAGGGCATCATGAGCTAGCAGATCAATACCGTTCGTGTCCTAATGTATCCCCAAACATCGCGCCCTGAACGTTGTATTTCAGCTAACGAATCGTTTGATTGTTTTAGACCAGGCCGTCTTTTTCATTTCCAGGGTTTGAGCAAAAAAGCATCGTAGCGCAAACACAACGCCGAATCACATGTGGACTTTAGTTCTGAGGGACCAGATAAGAGTCTTGTTGTCGTATTCCATTAAAAATGCCTCATTGTGTGGCTTTACGTACCAGCCTTTCAAACTCGAACGCAAGTATGTATATAGGCATCATTGCAAAAATTCTTCTGAGCGGAACAAGTAACAACAAACGGGATGATCAAAATGGTGGAAATCCAAACATGTATCTCGTCGAGGCAACGTGCCGCTCGGCGATTCGTGCTGCCCGAGACGTGGCCACGGATCTAGGCCCGGCTGCAGACAAAGTCCCAGGACTGCTGAGGATCGCAAGATGCTCTGAGAGTCACAGTGAAAGAGACACCCATTCAGTGCTTGCGAACAAGATGGGGTTAGCCTTACCAGTTCCAATCCACGATGTACCACTGGATGCTTCAACCGAAAGCGAGCTCAAAGTGTTGCCGACGATTCGAATGAGAGACTGGGCCAGGTACCTGGTCGAAACGAATAACTGGCGCCGGCTGGCTGGATTGATAAGACCAGATCCTGCCCGAGAGCAAAAAATCTGGATGAGTTTTTGGGCCCACTATCGTGCCTTGGACCCGGGACATAGCATCTTCAAGCTAGCAGACGAAGGAAAGGTGCAGTTGCACAGAGTGGCTGCCGTGTGTTTACACGGTGACGAAGGTCGCGGCAGGAGACGGGCGAGCTACACCATCATTTCCTGGCACAGTGTCCTTGGCAGGGGAGCTGCCCCCGCCAAGAAAACGACGAAAAGATATTTGAAACAAAAGACCAACTTCACTGGCCACCCGTATACCACGCGATTTATTCTGGGCGCCCTGACGAAAGCGATGCTTCACGAACGCGAAGGTGTCTTTGATGCATTGATGGATGCAACGACCGATGATCTCATTTATATGGCGACGGAAGGCGTGAAAGACCGAGATGGGAAACCCCGCTGGCTATTCCTGCTGCGGGCCACAGGAGATTGGCCTTGGCTCTCGAAAATAGCCAAGCTCGACCGCAGCTTCTCCAATTGTGTGAAGAAACAAAACCAAGTAGCTGGAGGGATATGTCACTGCTGCGAGGCGGGAACGGATGACATACCATTTGAGCAAATAGGTACAAAACGACCGAAATGGCTGGAGACCACGGGCGACAACTGCAGCTCTCCATTCTGGGCGACACCGGCACTTGCAAGAGTGCCACACACTCCTGGCAAGTTGCAAGAGTGAACAGCTATGACGTTTTTCACACCTGGCACCTTGGAGTAGGGAAGTATTGGACAGCATCCATTTTGGAGTGTTGTCTTTTGCAGAAGCAGGCAGCAACATCGATGCGAGATTCGAGTCACTCACGGCGAAATATTTGAGCTTTTGCAAAAGGACTTCTATTTCTCCCATCTTGACGAAGGTGACGAAGGAAACCTTGCAATGGCCGAGCACGAACGACTGGCCAAAAGGAAGTTGGTACAAGGGCGGAGTTACCACCGCTGTGATGAGATTTATAGAATCTCTCGCTCACACCGTGGATCAGACACAGCCTTTGATGAAACTGGCTATGGAAGGTACAATCAGCGTGAACGCTTTTTTGCAGATGCTGTATGAAGCCGATGCGTGGCTGTGTCCCCAAGACGCTTCGAGAGCTGCGCAGCTGTGTTTCCGCTTCCTACGCCGTTACGAGGAGGCCGCCGTTTTGGCTCGTGATGACTTTCAGACACTATTCCTTCTCGCCCCGAAACTACACTGCCTTCATCACATCGCTGTGGACTTATGGCAAGCCGCCGCCCGAGGAGTGCGCGGCCTCGGAGGATATGATAGGTAGGGGCTCGAGGCTCTCTCGCAGAGTTGTTGGAGGCCGAGGTTCCGGCACTGTTCGTCGCATGTTGCAAAGATACTTGCAGGCAAGCTACGGACATTGGGTGTCAGCTGGGATGTTGATCGAACGGAGGACAAGTTCGAGTTCGATGGCATAGGCTTTCGTTTCACTTGAGCAAGAAGACGGGGTGGCAGGGGTTTGCAGCAAAATATTCGCGACAGTAGCTCAAGTTTTGCTGTTCTTTTGCTTTTCCATAGCGATCGCATTCCATAGCATCAAAGACTCATGAACCCCGAATGTCACGAAATCAGAGAACCTGGTTCTGGAGGCAGAACTCGTGAGCGCCGACGGGAGCGACATAGTTGAGAACGGTGCACGAGGGGGGCCTTGCGCTGACCGTTAGGGACTTTGTCTCCAGCGAGCCGAAGAAAATCGACGAACCTACAGGACAGCGTCCCGCACTACACGATCCGCCGCAAGACCGAGTGGGAGGTTGCATACAACACTAACCTGTCCGTGATACTTTCTGCGCGGCACCGAGAACAATACGATCGCACTATGTCCGGGCGGACTGGGGTCCCAGCAGTGGCGACGACAACGACAGCGACTCCGATGGAGACGGGCAGGGAGGACTTGCAATCCGAAGCTCGAGAAGAGTCGCCTGCCAAGAAGAGCAGGACAGACACAGCCAACAAAAACGGGGGCGAGAGTGAGCTCACCCTCGACTCGATCAGACAAGCCTTCCGCACAGAGCTTGGAAGAAAGAGAGCGATCTGCCGGTTTGATCGAATCAGTCCAGACGAACCGCACTCTGAAAATGCTGAAGCAAATCACCACGAACTACGACGTCCAGCAAAGGGCCATCAACGAGGTGCAACAGGGGCAGCAGCAGTTTGAAGAGCGCCTGGCAGCAATGGAAAAACAGCTTGCTTCAAAGCCGCCAGGGACATCCTCCGACGACTTGACGTCCCCACCTCTTTGGACAACATGTTCGTCCCTGGCCTGAGACGGGGGTATACGATCATACCCATCGACAACCAGCTGGCGGAAAGTGACGATGCGAAACGAGCCAGAGCACAAGCCACGCTCCGCGACCGTTTCACCTTTTTCCTGGGGGCCATCCGTCGCCACTTGCACTGAGAATGACCTCATGGAACGTTGGAGGCCTTACTGTACGGTACAAAATGCACTGGAGCTCACTCCACACTTCGGTGGGGACAGCGACCTTGCCCAAATCAACATCATTGCTCTTCAGGAGATCATCTGTGAAGCCGGGGTTCAGTTCTATGGAAACGAAAACCATGGATGGAATCTCGTCTTCCGCAAGACGGCAAGAATTCAGGCGATTGTTGGAGTGGGACTGGCGTTGCATACCACTCCTCCTTTGTGCATCATTCGTCTTCGCATTTGCTTCTTTGTGGGATCGCAATGACCCTCGCCCACAAGGGGACGAAGAAAGGATTTCGAGTTCTATATGTTCTATCGGGGCGCATTCCTCATCATGCCACCATCGAAAAATCACAAAAGATCCTGGAGTCTTGGAGAACCACCCTGAACAAGGGACGTGTGCTGCTTGGCTTGGATGCAAACGAGACTTTCCACGACCCAGATGATACGGGACCCCGCTCCAACACGGGCGGAGGAGTCTTGGGTCGAAGTCACCTCGCCAACTCAGATCAGGAGCCAGTCTGGATGGGGGGTTCAAGTCGAAGCCCAGAGACACATCAAGGACATCTCATGGGGTCCACGTGTGGAACCACAGGCTTTGGTTGAACCTCCACAACAACAAGACACCCATCTTAGCATCACCGCCTTGGCAAGATCCATCACCATGGCAGGCAAGGGGGTGGACAGATTCGCGGAGAGTCAACAACTCAAGGAGCTCCGGCAGAATGCACGCACCTCTTCGCCGTCGACCGCCAAGAGTAAAAAACTTGGTGGAAACATCGCCTTGTTGATGACCCCGCCTGGCAGTCCAAGCTCAAGCTCCACTTCGAGGGGATCTTCGCGAAGGTACCGCGGCAACAGAATGCCGCACGCATTGACGTTACACGCCAGGCACTTGCAAGACTTTGTAAGCAGACTCCATGGAGGCTTTTGGATGAGACTGAACTTCGCCTTGCTACAGTGCCGTGGAAGAGGGGGAAATCTACGGGGCCAAACAATGTCTCGCGCGAGTTACTCCTTGCGATGCTCCAGTCACAACAGTGGACACAAAAGTTGCTGAGCATGTTCAACGACTTCCTGTACATGGGGACCATCCTGTGACACAAGCAGTGACAGTCAGTCCTCTTGCCAAAAACAGTGGGGGACCCCACAAGCTGGAGTGAAACACAGTCGATCACATTGTCATCCTCGGTCTTCAAATTGTTTTCACAGCTGCTTCTTGCACGAGGCAACCGTCAGATCCAGCATGACTCCCCTCTGCAATGGGCAGCCACGGGGAAAAGAGCTACAGAGTTTTTGGTGGCTTTGAGACGAGTCGTCCAACTCGCGAAGGACTGGTCAAGCCCAACGTGGATTGTCAAACTACGCAGTCCGACGTCGTCCACCTCACAATGGGCTTTGAAGAAGCCATTCCAGAGTTTCAGGGGACCGCGTCCGTGCAGACTAAAAACATCGCGACGCGCTCGAGCACATCGTGAAGTACCTCACCGGACACAAAGAAATTCGAGAAGCTCCTACGTGGACAGCCAGACTACGGCAGATCTTCAGGGTCCGGGACAGGCAATGCAGGCAGGTACAGGTGAGGCTTCTGGGGGTCGTTCGAAGAGGCAGGGGTCCTTAGAAGTGAATTTTCTGTACAGACAGAGGGGCCGGTTGTTGCACTCGGGGCCCACAAACACCTACTGCCTCTACCTGTCTTTTTGCCACTGTGTAGTCAAGTGGGGACCGGGGGGAACTTGCCCCATGCTTTCTGCCCGGCATTACCCACGGCTCAAAAAACAGAGCCAGAAGAGGCCGGGTACGTTCCTCAGCACTGCTTTCTGACTCTCAGGCTCTCCGTTTTCTCACCCGCTCGCCGTAGAAGCCTCAACCCAGCGCGCGCACGCGTACGGGGAGGCAGTTCGCCTGCTTCCTAGCTTTGGCTGTGTGGAAGAAGAGGGAGCCGGTTTTTGAGTCCGAGTTTGGTCAGTTTGCACCATTTTTCCCCAGTCCGCGAACCTGCGCGGGGGGTCGACCTACTCGGCGCGGCGCTACCCCTCTGGCTGTGCTGATGCTCGCTCGCCTTCGTGGTTCAGGCTGCTCTTGCTACTCGGACTTCGTCATGACGTCGTTCGCGCTGCAGTAAGCGTCGAACCTCTCGTGTCTTGCGACGACTTCCACAAGTCTGGCTGCTGCGACGAGTCTTGTTGCACTTCTCGCGTGAAGTGATCGCTGTGATGACCAGCCTCAAACATTCGGCTTCGGAAGAAAAGCTCCAAAGTGCACTGCATACACAAATACATGGATGGAATTCCAGAACACCGCATTGTTCTTGATTGGCAAGCAATTCCCACAAATTAAAGCAGCTCGGTGCAAAGTGCATGGGGGAGCAAAGCAATCCGCCTTACTGGGTTTCGCATCGAGGAACTGCTCCTCGTTGCAAAAGGCTAGTCACTAGTAAGTGCCCAATCTTGTTGGTAAACAGCGCACCTCCGTTAAGCGTCACTGATAGCGCTATTGCCCTCTCCGCAAGGATGCCTGAGGCTGGATCCTTCGGGGAATCATGTTTTGTTTAGACTCAAGTGTTCGTGTTCGACCGTTCGACCAAAGCAAGAGCAAGAAAATCGGCAGCAGCCCCTCTTCAATCCTTGCACAGGAACAAGAATAGAGACCTCAGTAGGGTGTGCTGCCACTGGCTTAGTCCTATGCGAGCGCAACAAGTGAAGGCTTCTGAGCGAGCTCATGCGACACTTCCCCAGCAAAATCAGATTTGACACAAGCTAGTCTCCAGATGGAGACCTATCAGTTGTCACACTGATGAATGCAGATACTGCACTTTGGTCATAGCCAAGAGGTGCGCAGGTTATCAGGTCTGGTGTGCAAGTGGCAGGTGCACTGGCTGCACCGTATGCAAGATTTCGGAGGATGTGCATCTTGGAAAATACAAGAAAGTCCGGGCAAGGTTCTGTGGCTCTGACCGAACTTCCTCGGAGGGGCATGGCATGGCTAAATACATGAGCAAAGCACGAGAACCCTGCAATGTGGTGAGAAGTGTTGCTGAACGTGCCGTCCTCATCCAGAGTACGAGATCGTCGCTTGGGTCCTGGAGAACATGCAAACACCGCATGCATGACTTGCCGGAATCCTTAAACACTACACCCCACACCCTCTTAGCCCCAAGCACTAATTTAACAAGCCCTGTAAAGCAGCATGGCAGACAAATGTCAGCTGGCGACACTCGCATAACTTGCCGGGCCCCCTCCTTGAATCCTGAACGACGAGCTCCCGGAAGAAGTTCACCAGTGGTTGGAAAGCGCTTCTCTCAGGTTGGACCTGCTAAAGCATGCGGCGGGAGAGGCCTGATTTGCATTTTCCGACGGCTCATCGAGAACCGTGACGTGGTCTTCTACAAGGACTGACTGTGCAGAACCCCTCGTGGCCTGGATTGAAGAGGGCATGCTGGACGAGGGATCCAAACACCGAGCCTGTGTGGATGGGAATCTTCAACGCGGTGGACGGCATCCGCCCAGGCGACACCTCCTACCGTGTGTTGACGACGGCGCCCATGGAGGAGCTTGTCGTGCCCCCAGGTCAACTCCGAGGATGCTGACAGCTATGGTGAAAACGACGGCAACGGCAACCCCGTTCTGCAGACAAGAAGGCGCAGAACACGAGGCTCTCTTCTTTCTCGGCTTCGCCGCTGTTACACCGTGATGGGTCCAGGGTGGGCCTTCCCACAGTTCTGGAGCAGAGGCGTGCTTGCCTCGCATGCGGTTGCTGATGGCGGAAACGACACCGTCACAGAAAACGACGACGTGGCCTTCGTGGACCAAGTGGCATGCTCTTCGTCGAGGACTGTCATAGCTGTCATAGCTCGAGTGGACTCGATGGAAGAACCCAAGCCGGAGAGCCGGAGGAAGAGCTGAGTCCCGAAGGGGGTTGCGTCGAGATCCAGTATCAAGCGTGACACGAGGCACAGGAACTCAAGGACTGGCAAGCGGACGCGCAGAGGATGCTACAGTACTGGCGAGAGAAGTATGAGGAAGCTGCCGAGTTTCTCAGGCAAGCAGGGACCGCACAAGACTGGGATGACTGGGCCATGCAGCATGCCATGCATGCAGGGCCACCGCAGAAACGCCGAAGAATGGTTGTAGCGGCGATCGTCATTGTCGGGGGCGGTGAGTCGGCGGTGAGCTCACATGAGATACCTTTCCGGTCAAGGGGCATGTGGATGAGTCGTGGTGGGACGAGGTTATCCAGATGTCCATGTCCCGTTCGATGTCGGAGAGGTGAAGGACACCTTTCAAGATGAAGCGGGTGAGGAAAACGGTAACGAAGGTGATGCCGAGAAAGACTGTATGAAACCCAATGGCGATGGCGGATGGTGACTCTTGCTCATGGACTCCAAGCATGGTTCGCTGTGCTTCTTCTTTTGGGTGCCCTCTGACGCCCAGCGGAAAACCGCTTCCTGCATTTCGCAAGACGGAAAAGGGAGGTTTAAACAAAAAAGCCGTAAACTTTCTAAACCCCGTAACCGAAACCTTCTCGCCCTGCAATGCGGGCTCGTCCTTGCTAGGTAGGAGGGAAAAAACATAAAAAACCTTCTCGCCCTAAACCGCATACATGTGACCAGGCTTCGCAGGCAGCGTGGCTCCAGAAACAAATGTCAGTTGGCAACTGCCTACAAAGTAGCGGCCTCTCAGCGAATTCTGCTATGGTTGATTCCATCGGAGACTCACTCTGCGCCAGTCCAACATGGTTTCGGTTTGCCATCACGAAGCACTGGATTGCTTGATGCTTTCCAGTTTCCATTGTTAAAGCACTAATTATGGGACCCTTTTGTCCCCCGCTCAGCCCCCGAAAATGACGGATCCGTAAACCCACGTTTGGGGGCCCCTGTTCTCTCCCCTCAAACCCCTACTGAGCCCTACTGCACGATGATGCATCCGCAAATGGTTTATAGTTCCATTCTTGCTGCGACATCAAATCCATGTTCGGTAATTCACGACGTGCTTCGCGGATTTGCTGGACTTGTCGTTTAGGGTGAGGTTCTGTCGAACCATGGTAGACAAAGAGTACGAGTGCTGTAGCTTCGAACCCTCCAAGCAGCCGTCTGATGTCAAAATTTCGCAAACCCTGTCGATCCTGCGAATTCCCATTGGAGCCAGCATGAGGAAGAACTGGTCACATGAGGGAGGAAACCCCTACATGAGGGAAGAAATCCGCAACATAAGAACATGCCATGCCCTTTGTTATCGCTTTGTGGGTGGCTTTTGGCCTTGCCATGCCTCACCCCGAAGCCCTTTTGGGTCCTAGTCCCGACCGCTGGCGGTTGTTTGCCTGAATGGATTTCGTTCAGGCAGGCTTGATTTGGCAATTGAACGTAAACATGGTTGCGAAAGTCTGGGTTCGGAGAGTGCTTTCCGAGTTGTTACAAGTAGGTGGTTCTCTAAATGGTTGCCATCTTTTGGCTCGACAACCCCGAACCAAATTAAGCAACGACTCCAAGCACCATCTTCAACCACGATTCATGAATCTTTGCCGGACTTGCGCGAGTGTGCGAGTCGAAACCACTCTTAAATCCATTCTCATATAACTCACGTGTATTTTTTGCCATGCGCTTTCACAGGCCTTTGGAGACGCACCCCGAGGCAACATTCTCTTCCCAAGAGAACCTGCACCCAGCCACGAAGGCAAGCTCTTCAGAGCTTGTTGGAGTTGTCTGGTATCAACAATACATTGGTTCTGCAAACACAGAATATCACAAAATACATCAATGGTTGATGGCTTGTGCCGAGTCCCGCCCCAAGCGCCGTGTGGCTGGGGAGGTTTGTGGACAGTTGTTTTTTCCTGGAATTTCCTGCTGTCTGCGATGAGTTTCCGGTCGTGGACCTGGAACGACAACAGTTGAGCCCTCCGGCTTTCGTGGCCTCCTCCAAACAATTGTTGTTGTCATCTCGCACCGATGTTCAGCAAGCCGTGAGGCATTGTGAGCGTGTCAGGTGCGATGGTTACGCTTGGACGACCTGGATTTCTCCGAGGCCAAACATTGATTGGGTCTTGGTGACGGCGCTGTCAAGACGTCAGGTCTGTAGGGTGGTCCAACGGTCTGGGAAGGTTTCGGATATCGTCAACCCTTGGAACGAGAACCGCTCTGCAGGGCTCCAATTTGAGAACTCTCGCCAGCTTGATTGAGATGAAAATGCATCGCCATGCCTTGGATACGAAGTCGCGTGCCAATCTCTCTAAGTTTGGTGGGTCTCCATCTCAGGTCAAAGTCTCCAGAGATGGCCAGGCGAGGGGCGAGTGCGAAGAAGTATTGCCTCTCTTCTCGGTTTCTGACCTTGCCTTTCCTTCCACTTTGCTTTCCCCGTTACTTGCTCCTTAGCACTTGTTATCCTTTCTCCCCGTGCGTGCCTCAGGAGCTGCCGCATGCGGTCGGGCGGCAGGTCTGTGAGCTCGCTGCGACCTCACCTCGAAAGCACACGGGGCCAAAGCTCACTGGGTAGCCCATGGGCATGGAGCAGATGTTGAAGGCTGCTTGAACTTAGCAGGTATCCAGCCATGAATTGTTTAAACCTCAAACATCTTCGTCCCGCTGCTTCAATAGGTGTTGTGCTACCAGCAAGTTTCACCCTGTGTGCAAGCCCAGTTGAAGCCAAGCCCAGCCATGTTCAAACACCACCCATGTCGAGATCGGTGCCGCTACAGCTTCACAGGCTTTTGGCAGGTGTGCTGGGAAAGCCGGGGGCACTACCTGCGCCGTACGCCAGCATGCTTCTACTACCACTAACATTACACCATGTGCTATGCAAGTGTCAGAACCTCACAGAATGCCTCCAACCTTTGAAAACAGAGCAGCCAGCTCTACAAACAGGAACCCGGAAGAGAAAAAACAAGTAATTCTGGTGCTCTTCAATTTTGCACTTCCATTCTTTCAACAGGACTGTGCAAATCCTTCCTGCAATGTGGCCGACGAAAGGTCTTTGTATGCCAGTTTCGAACATCTGCTCCTCGTTTGCGAGTGCTCATGTTTACTGTTGGCTGCGGGGCCAAGAGGCTGACAGCAGCCTGAGTAGCTGCACAATGAGGTCGACCACCGAGTCTTCACAGCGGAGCCATCAGGCGGGCACGGCGGTTGCAAGCGCATCGCCTTGAGAAGTCTCTGCGCGGTGCGGTGCAGTGACCCCACGAGGTTATATCGATGACAGCCAAGAGGCCAAAGACCGGTCTGCGGTCATGCGAGCTTTTGGCACGGACTTCTTGTCATAGTGCAGGTGGAGACAGCGGCAACACCCCTGGAATCTGCACCAGCTCCAGCGCCTATTTGTCCTAACACCTCAAGTCATCTCGGCGGCCAGAATGGCCCCGCAGCCCACAACCACCCTGGGAGCCTGGCTCCTTATCCATTCGCACACCCTGCATTGCACCAAATCGCAGGGCCCCCGGTTCTGCCAGCTTCCCCGTCCTGGGGCATGGGGGGCAGCAGGGCGTTTGCAACCCCTTTCTCGAGCCATCCACGCCATGCATGGTGGCTGGGCGCCTCAGCGAGCGCAGAAGAGATGTGCAGCACTGCAGCACTCATGTCTTTTCTCAGGCCTCCCCAGGGAAGTTTCCAGGCAGCAGCAACGGAGCGACACCCTCGGGCTTGTCTTGGGTTGAATCTGTCCCGTTAGCGCTTGCGCCTGCTGTCTGTGGCCACCACAGCACTGCCAGCTCCTTCTATGTGTGTGTGTGTGACCTGAATAGCGGTCGCAGCATGCCTGAAGGTGATGAAAGCTCGGAAGGCTTAGTATCTAGGAGGCATAGAAGGTTGATGAAGGTTGCACATAGGATGGCTGCAATGCGCACTGAATAAAACTCTAGTTGCAAGCTGTTTACTGCCTTCAACCTTCCGTCCCCTTTCTGCTGGCATGTGCTTTTGATTTATGCATCTAAAGTTTTCTCGCATATAGACAGGCAGGCATCCCCGCGCGCGCACGCACGCGTGCATGACAGCCATCCTTCGAAGGATGCTGTTTGATCTAGAACTATGTCAGAACGGTTGCGGGTCCCCAATCCCAAGCAGCCCAGCCCGACCTCATCCGTGCTGCTGCCCAATGCGAGTCGGCGCGAGTCGAAGCTGCCAAACCCATGGACCCACGAAGACTCTTTGCCGATACTCAAGAGTGCTCTGAATTCTCGCTTCGCACGCACGTCGCATGTTGTAAGCGGCGAGTGCCACATGCCCCTGCACATTTTCACCGCGACATCAGACGGAACTTCTTTGGAACAGATCTTTGCACACACACACACAAACACACACCCGCGCGCGCACACACACACGGCTGTAACTGTTGAAAGAGTGACACTGCATTCACATCAGATTTGTCGAAGGTATTGAAAGGTTGGGCATTTCTTGTTTTATCGGCCCGGGACCACAAGGAAATGGACTGGCGGGAGTGCTTCAAGGACTGTGATTGGCTCCAGTTTGGGGATGTGGGCCATCTCAGTGTGGGCTCCGGTTTGGTGAGTTGCAACAGTTTGAAAGGACCATGAAGGACCTAGTCTGGAAAGTGCAACCCGAAAGTTGCCACAGACGTTGTGCATCCAAGTCACAAGTTGAGATCAAAGCTCAAATTGTGGCCTTGCCAGCCGGAAAATTTACGGATGTGCACTCGTATGAAGTGTCCAGCCCACAAAGTTGTGCATCTGTCGCTTTGGGTTTCATGACAGAGCACGCAGAGGAAGTGGAAGACATGGAAGCACAGGGGATGGGCAGAACCAAGCAGTGAGCGGATACGAGCATCAAGCTTAGTTTTCGATTGCCACATGTCAATTTGAAACTTGCAAGTACGATCAAGTGGCAAGTGCGGAACCATTTATCGTATCTATTGGACCATGGCTCAAACAGACAAGAAGTTGGTAACAAGATGGATATATTCGGATATATATATATATATGGGTAGGTGTTTGATTGGGTGATGATGCGTCTACACGCTTAGCTCCAACCTCAAGTGTGGTTTTTGGAGCTCCCCCCATTCAGCATTTGCATAATTAATTGAAATGTCTTTCAGGAACATCAACCACTGAGCTAACGGCTGCATCCAGAGGAAACGGCTTCACGATTGGATCCTTTAGCGACTGGAAATCTGAACGGGGGCTCTTTCAGTGGGCCTTCGGAATTTTGGGGCATGCTAAGAAGAGACAGAGATATTCTCAGGGGTGATATATTCTGGTTACTCCCTGCTCGCACCCACACACGCACGCACGCATGCATGGACGGACGCAATGATGCACCCATGCATGCATGCCCTTGCACGCAGATACACACAGAGACACACACAGATATACATATATATATATACATATATATATATATATGCATGAATATAATATACGCACATACTTACATGCAGTATGTGGACATACATGCAGAAGAAAGCAGAAGGGGCGAGGCTTCTGCTGGTGGTGACGAAACAGAAAATAGCTGGCATTGGCAACCTATTCCACAACGAAAGTAATCGCTTCCCCCTGAATATTAGACGGAGGGAGCCTAAGCAAACTCGGAACGTGCCTGTACCATTGTTTATCAATTTTTCTCTTTTGGGGGATCTTGCTCCTGCTCTGGCTCTTGCTCCTTCGGGTGGCTTTTGCTCCTGCTCGTGCTGTTATTCCTGTTCTTGCTCCTGAACCCCCTAATGCAAATTCGGTTTTGAAAGACCGGGATGATTTCAGGGTGGTTTTCCGAGATGTGTTTTTCAATTGGGGGGTCTAGCAGATCGGGGACAGGAAGAGAAGAGATGAGCACCACAAGCTCCAAGCATCCCCAACTCCACAACCCGGTGCCTCGCAATGGGGCGGGGCTCGGCGTGACGCCTGCAGCTTTTGTGGCTGAAATCCCGAGGCCGTCCTTGTCATCCTCCAGGGCTTGGGTCCCGGAGATCTGATCTCGTGCCCCGCGATGTCGCCTTACCTTGGCTTGGCGTCCGAGGAGAGCGCGAGGCGGCATAGGCGTTCCCGGAAGGCTGGCGGCGGTGTGTAGTCTCAGTAGGCCGAGCTGCGGCTGTGAGTTGAAGGAGCGAGACCACAACGGCCTCACAGGAGGCACAGTGCTTCGACCAGCCCATGCAGCCGTCTCGTTCGAACTGTTGTGCAGGGCGCAAGAGAAGGCGAAGAGAGGCAGCCATCGCACCGAAGTTGAGCTATGGTTCGCAGGTTCGAAGCCTGATTAGGTAATTAACAGCACGATGGCGGAACCAGGGGAACCTGCAGGAGCCGCACCAGATCTTTTCAGCCCTTCCAACGGCATCGCTTACACTGTGCCACAACATCCAGTCGTGAGTTCGTGTGGCAGGACAGAGAACTGAACAGGCGAGTATCTATCGTTCCGCTCCAGGTTTGAGGGTGCAGAGACGAATAGCCATAAGGCATGATCAGAACTCATGCCCGAGATTCTGTTTTGTCAGCCTTCCTGCCCCTTCTTGTTCGCTTTGCCGCAGGTTCGGTCCCCGACGGTGTGGGCCTTAGAACAGTTCTGCACCACCCCGACCTTTGTGACCATAGGTGCCGCCCAGTGGCTGGGCCGGCGCCGCACCGACAGCACCCTCCACGAGTCGCTCGGTCATGCCACCTTCGGCTTGGTTGGGCGCCTCGCCGAACGAGGGCAGCAGCCTTACAAAAAGGCAGGGGGGCCGAGACTCTCAGTATGGCCGAGCATTGCCAGTTTGACTAAGGCAAGAGGTGATACTTGACATGAACCCTGCCATGGAGAGCATTGGGCACGACGTGGAGTCTGAATCAAAGAAGAGCTCTGCCCCTTTTTGCATCGACGATCACTGGCTCCAGCAAAGTTTTCTAAAGATTTCTGAATCCTTTAGATGGTTTTCATAGCAACAGCAGCCGCACTGCTTCGACCAGGGCTCGAGGCGTAACTTCACAGCGGCACGTCAATAGAATCCTTCAGAAGTTCCAATCTTGCATGCTTAATACACTAGGCAACGAATTGCCATCGCTCAGAGGCTCATTCCAGTTGTTTCGCAAAGCCTCGATTTTCGCGAACATGTTTCGAAAGTCCAGCTTCTGCAGAATTTCAGTATCTACAGGGCGTCTGCCCTTTCTGTACGGACGGCTCTATACTGTAACCCAGGAGCATGACAAGCCTGTAAACTTGTTCTGTTTGACTCTGTCTGCAACCAGCGAGCAGGGCAGCTCGCCCGTGGCTCTCCAAGCCTGGCCATGGCTGCAGACACAAGAACTTGCAGAGCTCATGGGATCTCATGAGTGCGCGGACAGGGCGCCGCAGTGCTACATGCTGAGCTACTGTAGTGCGCTCTATGATGTTAAATTCTGCTGAGAGTTGTTCTGAGCCGTGAGGCATCGCCAGCTCGCGATGGAGGTTCTGCAGTAGAAGGGTGTGTGTGTGTGTGAAGAAACTGAGATGGCTCTCCTTTCTGTCAGGCGAGGAGCCGCCGAAGGAATCCAAATCCCTTCGCACCATCTTCCAGCGCAAAAGCCCGGAGGTGCATCCGAGCGGAAATCCCTCGTCGTCGAATCCGCCATGCTGCTGGCACATTGCAGGAAATCGCCCAGCGTCGATCCATGCTAGCAGAGCTCGTTCGCCAGACCAGTGAGCTGGAAGAGGGCAGGCCGCATGGCCGCATAGGCATAAGATTCGGGCACTCTGGCTGGTTTGAGCGCTTCGATTCAAGCACGCAAGCCAACTGGAGCTCGGCGTTGGCATTTTCTGCAAAAGCGCGATAGCCTCATGTTGAACACTCTGCGGCCACTGTCCAGTGGCCGCAATTTCATGATAACACCACGTCAGATTGCTGAACGTTTCATCGGGCATCTCCTTGAAATCTTGAAACGTGATCCCATCAGTGCTTTCTTTCTTGTTGGGCACATGCCTGAGAGTTTGCCGGATTTGAACACTGCTGATGGGTTTAGGCTCGTTGGCCTGCTCGATCGCTCTGGCTTTCAACTCAACTCGATGAGGGGAGAATTCCTGCTTCAATTCAGCCTCTCCAAACAAGATCACCCAATACCCCTTAGCGTTTCTCAAGGCGTTCGTCGAACCTGACCTTTTCAAAAGGGCGGTCAGGTTTCTTGAGGTAACGATTGTGTTTGCAAGTGCCTTTTCTTTTCATCAAGCTTTTGCTTTTTGTGCCTCATGGACTGGTTGGAGCTCCAACTTCCCAATCGCTTCAACCGTCTTCAACACTTTGTCCAAGAGCTCCATCGACAAATCCAGAGCAGTACGCCAGCTAAACTGCAAGCCCATGACGGACACACACCCCTCAAGCGGCCGCCAGTACTTGGGCAGTTTGTCCGCAGCCTTCCTGGTTTTCTTCCAAAAGAGTCAATGTGTAGCTGATTTCAACTACCCAGCAGAGCAGACTTTGCCAAAAACCGACCTTGCCATCTTTCCACACTTCACCTGGGCTTTGTCTTGGAAGCTTGCATTGTTAAACAACTACCTTCTGCCAACATCATCAGCAGGGCCGCCGGGGCATCATTGTACGATCGGCCCCGTCGGCGCTTAGAACCTTAGAATCCTCGCCCGAGATCAATGTCTCCACTTCTGCCCTATGGGTTTCCGGTACCTGATACGCCGCTGTCTGCGACCACTGCATGATTTTGGAATCCGTTTCCACCTGTTGCTGTTGCATGCTGACCATCGTGGCTTGGAGTTCAGCAGCTTGTTTCCGCAACTCTTCCTGCCGTTCCTGATCATCTGCCTCTGCAACTCTGCGCCGCATTGAGTCCAACGTGGCCCAGCCTGGCACAGGCGGCCCAGGCGGCTCCATGAAATTTGCCTTGATGACCTTCTTTTCGCATTGTTGTCCAATCTCACATCAAGTTCTGCTTGACGGTTCTGGCAATCGGTGCATAGTTGTTGCCAAGTTTCCTTAGCCCTGGCGGCTTTGACCGGTATCGCGAGCTTTTTCGGAGGACAGACTCCGCCGTTTGGCAGTTGCCTCTTTGAACGCTCGCCACACAGTCTGCATCTTCTGATGCTGTGGGCTCTGGAGGCTCATTGTGTCACACCGGGAGCAGCGTGTCACGCAATTCTGCTGGCATGGCCGCCCAGTGCTGGCGCAACATGTCCGCAATCATGTTCTTCCACGCATCCACCGAGTAATCTGCTTTTGGCCATGACATGCCATGGCCTCATCTATCCTCATCTGGAGACTCCGCGACTGCTGCTCCTGCTGCTGCCAATGCTGTAGACTTCCCCTGCGTTTGGAATGATATTTATAGTGCTTGTTGTCTGTGGGAGAAGATGGAGCGGACCATCTGTAGACAACAGGCGGAACAGCTTGCTGCCAGTCTAAAACCTGTAAGCTGCAAGAGGGTTTTGGTAAACAAGCGCCTGATGAAGCGGGCATGTTTAATTCCATGGTACAAGGTACCCTGCATGGACTAGCCCATGCCGCCGTAAATGAAACCGTCTGCAACATGATTGAGCAAAAATGCCACTGCGCTTAGCTTCACTTCACCCAGCAAGGGCGGTAGGCAAGTCAATTATGCGGAACAACACCAAAATGCCAAAAACACCATTGCTCCGGTTTTTGTGATGCAAGTACCAATCCGGTGGTAAAGCTGCCGGGGAGAGTTGCTAGGCTGAACAAGGCCGGAAATTGCTGGATGGGCCGAAAGCTCCTGCGAGACACGAGTACATACACGTGTGCAAGTTATGGCGAGCGCAGACCAGGAGCTAACGAGCGACAGCTCCCCACCAAAGGCGTGGAACACGTGGCATCAGCAGGCTAGTAGTACGTTGGCCAAACCTGCTAGCCCCTCTCTCCTGAACTCCCGTGTTGGGAGAAGGGAGGGGTCGGGGGCAGAAGGAAGAGAACAGGCTCTTTCCGTGTTTGTTTGCACCAAGGCACCGGCACATGTTTGCTTGTGTTGGTTTGGCTGTGCATTGAAGTTCGTTTGCTCTGATTGTCGGTGATTGCAAGGCTTCGTTCATGGGCGTTTTTGCAGGCGGCCACATTCTGATTGATCGCCTTAGGATCGTAGTGTGCAGTCATTGATCAGAGGTCACTGGACCATGAAGGTCTTTATTAATCGGATCTCAGATTGGTTGTGAAGCCAATTTTATGGATCCTGTAGATTGGGCTGATCGCCCCAGTTCAGCACGTGGTAGGGCAGATTGTCATTGGTGCGTGAGTGTGGGAACTTCACCAGATTGGTGAGTTTCCAAGGGACCGTGTTAGACTGCATTGCACCATTGCGCAGCGCCTCAAGTGCTCATCAGAAATTGCACATTGTGACACAGGCTCAAGCCTGTGAAACATTGAGTCCGAGAGAGCGGCCGAATTGCAGAGGATCTGATGGTGTGCTGAGCATTTCATTGATATGGACGGAAGGAGTATATCATAAATTGCTGAATTGATTGATGCTGAATTTTGCTTTGGGGAGGTGGAATATTGAAGTGCCCACCCATCCCACCCTGGTGCATGGCTAGCGAAGATCGCTAGTGAGTTTTTCCTGGCAAACAAGGAATCTGTCGACATTTGTGGAGAACGAGAATGTCGTGCTGGCGAGCGCACTTGTCCAGTTCTGTCCCCAATTTGCTAATCTTGTGTAAACTCCAGGAGGTGTTGTAGTAGGGAGGTGGCAAAAGATCTGAAAAACCGGTGGCACTCGATGACTTCCTAACATAGCTCACAACATATTTGTTAGCTAGGGATCATCGGGATTGCTTTGCCGGGGTTCGCTGCCCACGCTCGGAGGGGCGGCAAAGCAAGAACCCGCGAATGATTGACAAGATCGCTGGGTGGGAGGTTGAACCCTAGAGAAAGAGCGAATCAGCCACGAATCGGCGCGCATCTGCGAATCCATCTCGTGCGCGAATCGTGTCGATGTGCGAAGCGCTGGGGTCAGTGCGCGAGTTCCTGCTGCCCGAATCTGGCGTTTTCCCGGCGGTTTTTGCAAGTGCCTACTCGTAGGTCATGCAGGGCTGTTAGGATCACGACTGTGGACCACCAACGGCTTGGGCTTGTATCCAAAGGCCCTGGTCCGGGCCCACGGCTGCCCCGGCATTGGAGCGAGGCACACAGCGCGCGCCATCGCTTGACTCCTGTGCTGTTTGTTGTTCTGTGTTCGGCATTTTGCAGACGGGAGCTTCCACATTTTGTTTGAGCTCATCTGGCCTCACTCGGGAAGGTAGCGAAAAAACTTCGCCTGCAATAGCGAGACGTGTCACTGCTGACGGGCCGTCGGGGCGCCGAGAGTTGGACAGAGACGGCAGGTCAGGGCTGGTCCAAGACTCCGAGGCTGCGCTTTGCATCGCATTTTGAGTGCGGGAACCTGCTCTCGGCCAAACTGGTCCTGAGTGTACCTCCAAAGAGCCCGATGCCCCGGTCAGAGCATGTGAGAGCAGGCGCGTTGTGTTCCCTTGTTGGTTTTTCTTCACTTCTCTCACGAAGGTGGCCTTGGTCCCATCCAGGGAACAGCTCCGGGTGCGGCTGATCTGGAGCCCATAGCCCAGCATTGTTGAATGCTGATCTGTGTCCATGCTATGGTTGGTGTGTGTGTGTGTGTAGACGCGCCTTTGATCTCAAAATCGTTGTTTTGGTTTCAGCCCCTCGAGATACGAGCTCCTCGTGGATGCGGACACCCAGAGTGCGCAAGGGCACACTCAGTGGTTCTATTTCTCGGTCAGGACTGGGCAACTTGCGGAATGCCACAACTGAATCTAGGCCACTTTCGGGCAACAACCTCTATTGTGTTTTGCTTGGCTAAGGGGAACACTCGGTTTCAGACCTAAACACGTTGAGCACTGGATCCGACTGCCTAAAGTTGCACCCGGCCACGAACTGAGTTCGGGGCTCGCGGGAGGCTGTTTGAACGAGCTTGAAATCTACATGAGTTTTGCACAGAAATTTGGGACCTGTAGGAGTCCTCCGTTTCAATTTCAGCCAGCTGCGTTGAAGGAACGGCGGCTTCTGCGGCACGGTCCAGTTCCGTATCGTGAACCTTCGCAAGAAGAAGTCTCTCTACCAGCAGGCAGTACGCATGCCAGATGAGCAGGGAATTTGAAAGCCGTCTCGGTCCAGTTCCTACCGGATTTCATGGGTTAGCTCGCTGGTTCATTCGTCTGTTCGTTAGTCATCTAGCTAGCTGGCTAGCTAGTCAGGTAGTTAGTTAGGTTGGGGATTCATTTATTTGGTTAGTTAGGGACAGCAAAGCGAAGCAGAGAGAGAGAGAGATAGAGAGCAAGAGAAACTGAAGAAGAGAGCAAGAGAAACAGAAAAAGAAAGAGAACGAGAAAGAGAAAGAGACACACACACACACATGTATGCCTTTTATATATATATATATATATTTTATATGTATGTTTATTTATTAATATATATTTATGTTTATATCTGCATATTTATCCGTACATATATAGATATATACATATGTATATATATATAAACATGTATATGTATACATATGCTCACCCCCCTCCCGGCGACAGACCATCGCAGGGAAGATATGTACGTGGCCACAACGATCGACCAACCTGACGATCACCTGCCGCCAATGCAAAGGGAACGTCCATCACGAAAAATCCCCACCGTGGTGAACGAAGCACCAAGAGGATACGATGAAAAGCACTGGTCGACGTGAAAGGTTTAAAGGGTCGAATGTCCGAACCGCACCACAGGCAGAAAACCCCAAGGCTGGTGCAAGGGGAAGGTGGTGGGATAAAATTTTGATGAACGCCTACGGAACTTGAACCAAATGAGGCAGGAGCAAAAAGATGAATTTCGCACGACCGTGAAAATCCAAGCGTGGAGAAAAACACGGGAAGAAATTCAAACGTACTTGCCTTCCGGGCTTTGAGGGATTGCAAACACAATCGTTTAAAAAACGAAATCCGTTTGCAACCCTCCTAGTCCGTATACGTTCAAGTTCCGAAAAGGGATATATAAAGAAATGAATATTCCCAAATGTGATTCACCGATCCAAATAAGCTTAAGGGTACCATGATTGGGTTGAACATTTCAAGTTATCTCGAGCCTACACTTGTGTCAGTTGTTTATTCAAACTTGGCTTGCTTCAGACCCGCAGCTTTGTACAATTAGGACAGTCAGACTTAACCTCAATATGCGAGATGATTGCCAAACGATCTTTGATGAACTTCTCCCGTTTGTCCTGTACAAGTATAATTAGATAGTAATCTCTGCGTGAAGACATTGAAGACGTACAATGCAAACACCAGTTCACTGATTGTTTTCGGCAGGTTATTTAGCTCCTCTTTGTCTACGATTGAAGACTTCATTATGGGAAAACTCGAACTAATCGAAAGCTGCTACGTCACGCCTGTACACTTAAAGCAGTATTTTGAAAAAGCCAGAAAACCCAATATGCTGGCTTGAATTACAAGCTTCGTAAGATAACTATGTAAGATATCGATTTGTGTGTTCTGTGTGTTTGCATGGGGGTCTCTGCTTGTTGTGTTTTCATTTTTGTATGGCTTTCACACAGAACTCTGATAAGTACAGATAACAGCAGTACACTACACACATGAATGGTTAATGGCCATCAATTGCTAGGTGTAACATTTGCACAGCGCTTTTACAATACGTGCAACTCCTAGTTCGACCAGAGAAGGAATGATAGAGGTTTACTGTAATTGATGCACCAACGTAAGATGAACTAAACTGTCTAAACTTATTTAGTACAGGCAAAGACTGTCTGGTATATGGACATGATATTCAGAACCAGCCAAGCAGAATACGAAATTCAATAAGCAACCACATGTTGAGTTATTTGCGGTTTTCAACAATAACAATCCTCCAGCTTCAATGTGTCACCGGATTGGCGCATCATTCTATTGAAGCCAACGTGTGAATAGTCAAGGACTAAGACTTGGTAGTTACGTGTTTATCACAATGTGAACAGTTGTAGGACTCAACAACTGATACATGTACCTAATAGCATTTGGTTGGCCTGAAACAATGTGAATACCAATTGTGGAACGTTGCACTGATATCCAGAACTAGCCTCACAGGAGCGATCTACCCAGAAAAATGTAATTAGGAATGCAGAGTGTCCGCTGGGTTAGCAATACTGAAGGAAGAAGAACGGCAACTCTAACTACAGTAAACGGAGACATTGGCACTGGTAATGGTACATAACATTTTGAAAAGAAATAGTAAACCTACTCCGACTACAATTGGTACGATAATTCATGCATAAAACGACTGCATGAGCAATTTAGATATGACTGGGAACGGAAGTGGGGATTGGATAGGCATGTAGGTGTATGGCGATTATAATTCCCGATATCTACCAGTATAATAGTGGGTCACGAATTGCTATGCATAGCGGCTATTGTCGAAACTTCTTGTTAATTTGACGAGGACACCTAAAAACTATTGCAATGGTTTGAAGATCACACAATTATACCGGCACTTATTTGGAATACGGCCTGTTGTTGCATATACAACTGAATGAAGTAATGAGGTAGTGAATCAATGTGGCATGAATGAATGGCAAAAGACTGCAAAACATGTTGACAGTATTGGAACTGGTTGTGCATAAAGAAGTGGAGGGGAAGCTCACCGAAACTGTCTCTTTGTCTGTGTGTTTGTGTCGAGAAAGATAACGACAGCTAATAAAACGCAGCCTTTACTCACCTTGATATAAAATCGGCTTGAAAAGACTGGGAATCACTGGTTTGGTATAGGGTTTAAGGTGTAGTTGTCTTGGATGCACTTCTTGGTGAGATTGCTGGACTTACTCATGTCATGTACACTCAGCATAACATACTTCTAAGTTTCAGAGTTTCAGTCATGTTCCGACGGAGTGGGTCATGAAAGTTCGCCATTATTCCTTCCTGGACGGTTAGTGTTGAGCGCGACCTTTTGGATTTCCTCCGTCGAAGGCATGTTAGTACGGACTCGACAAAGCGTATGGGAATGTCTGGCAAGAGCGCAGGGCGCGCAACACCAAAGTTGAAGGACGAGACCAAAACAACAATTATCCAGAGAGAATGCCGGAACTTGTTTGTTGTGTGTTTTTGGTTTTTGCTGTACAGGGTTTCTTCTACATACAGTGCTTATCCATAGTATTCGGGACACCTCAACCAACAAACAAAAAAGCCATAAAAAGCAAAACAGTTTCCAGCATTCTCTGGCTGGATCTTTGGTTGCTTGGTCTCAGGCAGGGGGGTTGAAGCCATACGACCAGGCCAGCAAAGACACACAAACAACAACGCAGTTCTGGCATTCTTTGCGGACCTTTGCTGTCTGTCATGAGGACGATCCATATAAACATACGTACATATGCATCAACCCCAACATGTTGCATCAGTATATGGCCATCAGTCTTCCTCTACAACGGGGGATGTCAAATCGGAACTAACCTCAGCCACAGAAACAGTGCTGTCATGTAAGCAAGCACGTCTGAGATGGCATGGCAAAGGAAGAGGCGGACTGCTACAGTTCGTGCATGTGTCTCCTATGCTGCAGATCGTGTACGTGAGTATGTAACGTACATGTATTGCAAACCTACGCCTATCATACGTCAGCATAATTAGTCTTCACGGCCTTCCAAAGCCCCAGAAGTGGCCCTGGTGGCCGGAGACTAACCATTGCTGAAGGTCTTTGCCACTCCGAAACGGTGTGTGCGCTCCTGCAGGGGGCCAGGGAGACCTCCTCTCTAGCACTGCAGAAACAAGGAAAGAAAGAGAGAGAGAGAGAGCTTCTCCTTTTTTGGCCCAGCCTATGCCTGGAGCCAGCGTCGCATGTCAGACTTAAGCCGGTAACTTTCCCTTTTGAGGGCGTGCGGGGACTACGACAGGAAACCTCGACTTGCTCCTGTTGCTTGCTTTCGGATGTTACAAGCTTCACTTGTTGTTTCCTGCACGGGATGCTCCTGGCCCAAGCACCTTTTGCCGTAAGTATACAAGGGGGGACCCATGCGCGAGAGCGCTGACAGATCATTTTTCGGTGCCAGCCATATTTGTTGTTTCTTTCTCCTTCCCTTTCTTCGGAGGGAGACATGAGATCTTCTCAGCATAGGTATCCCTATGCGTCACATGCATGCCGCTCAAGCCTTGTTTTGGTGGGCGCTCGAGGAGCTGCTCTGCTAGTGCGGTTACAGTGCGAGGACTAATCTTGCCAGCCGTGCACTTCCTTTCGTGCGTGGAAAACATGGCCCCAATCACCTGTCGACCGGGAATGTTTATGATGATCTGTTCGTTGCTAGCTTTGTTCTTCTATGTTTGTCGCATGCTGCTTGGGTCCTTGGTTCATCAGTCTTAACCCAGAGTGGTGTGTTGTGGCACTCCGATAATTTGGTTGGTACCCGCCGGCAAAGCGTATGTAACATACCGGCTTGTTCCCATTATACGTGTATGTATTTGCTGCCGGTTCGGTTGTTGGCGACGCCACCTCGGGTCTTTGGTTATTTTCAGTTTCTCGAGGTTGACGCTTGCTTAGTTCACTCCTCTGCGACATGCGATTGCAGAGGATAGACAGTGCCAACATACTTGATCCTCTGTAACCTTTGAGAGGGGAACCAGACCAATTCATGGCAAAAACAATTTCGCTCTGTTCTCTCCGACCACGAACACCCAGCCGGCGCATGTTCGAAGGGGAAGGGGAAGTATTTCGGCATGTTTTTTGCTGGTCAACTTTTCGGGCTTGTTCCAGCTGACTGGTCTTTTTGCAAGCGCCTGCGCGTTATCCCGTCTTGACGCAAATCCTGGTCTTTCACACTAATAAGAGGGGCCCTGGTGGCCGGGGGGTTTAACCGCCCCTCATGCCCTGGAGAAGAAGAAGACAAGGATACAAGGTATTTGTGAAATGCGTATTTCCCAACACTTTGGTACTCGCTCGCCATGGCATGTTAGAATCCCAAACATTCAGTGGAGTGGTCAACATACGAGCTTTCACACCCTTTCACGTCCCAGAAAGTATGGGGGGGCCCTAATGGCAGGGGGGTCTGACGCCCCCCTCAAGCCCTGACGAAGAAGAGGAGGTCCCTCGTTTCTTTAACCCACCCCCGCACACTTGTTAAACCCCTGCTTGATTTTTTAACCCCTGAACTCACCCATGGGGCCCTCTGCACATGCCTCGTTTTAAAAACCTCTTCACCTCGCCTCCTTCCGTAGCGAAACCCAGTTCTTCGAATCCCACACTTCAATACACCAATGCCTACGGGCGGTGGTGTACAGCCCCACTGGACCTTGAGACGCAGGATCCTGAACGCACTGAATGAAGTCGGGAAGAAACGGGATAGATAGCATCTGAGTGCAAGTCAATTTGTCATTTGATATCCTCGTAAAGAGGTGTGCATGGGGCGACGGCATTTTGCCGGGAATGGTGCGACAGTCTCGGTGTCAAAACTTAGTCGTGTGTGCACAGAGTGCATGAGCCACTCGAAATGAGGCACAAGGCATGCCGGCACCCCTTCACAAACGTGAAAGTGAGATTTTGCTGAGAAATCTGTTTCGGGCCATGCAGGAGGCAGAAAAACCCACACTTCGTGTTTTCAACCCTCTGACCCATGTATTCGACCCCTGAACTCTTTTTCTACATCCCAACATAACCCAAGCCCCACACCTTCCCCACCACTACCCTCCCCCCCGTGGCCACCTTAAACCGGGTCTGTTTGCCGCTGGATTTGTGGTTTGTGTACCCATGCATACAGTGCCAAACATGCACATGTACTTCCGTGGAATCAAGATTGGGTACGCCGGGACATCTAATCTACTTTCAAGATGCAGGCATGCAGAGATTGTCATAGAAGTACTTCAAGAAAGTAATTTCTGCTGAGGCTTAGCAGAATTGCGGCACAGTCACATCGACATGGTCCGACATTTCCACGACATGACTGCGCCAGACAAAGTCGATTCCAGTAACATAGTCGCATACCACCATCGACCGTGCAGACGGCAGTTACGACTATCGTGATGTTGGAAGAGAAGAGAGTTGGGCACACTTCTAGATTGCGAGTAAAGACGAGGGCGAAGCTGTCAGCGTGTGCAGAACTGCCTTCGCCTAATCATCAGCATGAGGCTGAGGAGGGGAGAAGGACTCAACTACGCTTTTCTATACAGACTCGACCCGTCCCCTGGCCCATGTGGACAGGGGTCCGATCCAGCTCTTGGAGCCGATGCCGCCGGGATGAGTTCGGAGCAGCTGCAACATGCAGTTCGGGGCGTGCAAAAAGCCAACCAACTCCTGACACATAGCAACAGCGGGGGACAGAGCATGGAACACCCCCGCCTTCTGGGATCAACTGCGAGATCTAGTACAAGCAGGCGCCGGTCCTAGACAAAAGGGAACACGCCTACAACAGTCGCCGTCGTGAATAGAGTGACGCTGGTGCGAGCAGCGAAGCCAGCCACCGCCGCAGGCGAACCCACGCAGTTGTCTTCAATTGACCCGTACCAGGCAGAACATTTTCGGAGGGATGCCTGTCTAGTGCGAGGGTTGTCTGGTGCAAAAGGCGGATTCGTCATTTAAAATCTATCCTTGCTAGCGCACAGCTGGCCCCAGTATTGTGCGACGGGATATGCAGTTGACTCAAAAAGTACAGATTGCCCTTCCGCAAACACCCTGCTTGAAAGCCGGGCCCAGTCACTCCTGGAAAGAAAGACGCGCGGGAAGGGGTGAGGACCTGTGAGGACTCGCACCACGAAGCTGGTTCGTCACAGATTGTGCTTGAGTGGCGGGCAACGGAAGTTCCAAGAAGTGTAAGTCTAAACACAAAAGTTTGAGTCAAGAAACGGAAGACCGATCATGCGGATGCGACGCTCAAGCATAGCAGCATAGCGGCATAGCATGGCGAAGACGAAAACTTGGATAACTCCGAGACTCACCAAATTGGCACTTGAAGGGGTGCCGCCGGTGCCAGGCGTTGTTCTGAGTGATTCTTCTGGAATCATAAAGCATAGCTTGCGTCATGAATCGACAGGTCCCCGCCCTTGCGGGATGTGCCTTTTCTGCAGGGGTGTTCTTATGTCAATGTGCCTTCCAGGGTTTGCAGCCCTTCGTTTTCTCCACCCGGAAGAAGCAGCGTGGCTGGGAGCCTTTTGTGTGCCAGGCACATGGCGGAGCTTGCACGAAAAGCCATGGTTGCACCGTGTTGCGACTTTGAACATTCGCGACCTCTTCAGAGGCGGTGAGCTATTCCCCGAGTGCCAAGCGAGGGGACAAGCCGTGGCCTTACAAAACAAGCGCTTGGTGCTCCGTGCTATCGCCTTCACGTTGCTAAGGGAGGGGCTGCGCGGGGCCGCAGACCCGGTGCTTATTCTGACGCAATGTTCTGCATTCTACATGGCCTGATTTGTCCATCTCCCAGGATTTCCATACCCTGCAATGGTCTTATCGCGGGCAACTCAATCTACTGCCTGTGCCAACCTCCCTCACTGACAGAGCTGTTAAAGGTGTTGTGGCTCAATTCAACCGTTGTAGCAGAAGGAAATTCTTACCTGCTGAGGCATCGAGCGCAAGGAGGACGAGCTTTTCTTTGCGGCTTACCCACCTTATACTTACAGCACGGGGCCCAAGGGATCCCCACATCCTTTGCTCACGTGGAGTTCAACTCGAATAGTCATGCGAGGCATGATGCAGAGCTTCCTGTCCTGCCTGGAGCAAGAGCCTGCTGCCAGGTTAGCGCCCTGTAGGTCTGGGGCACTCCATGGAGTCATTATGAGCCCCTTGTTATCCAGGGCGCACTTCGTGCGTGCCGAGCTTTGCCGCTCCATCGGTCAGCTCCCCGTGCCAGTGCTGGCCATCAGCCAGGCGAAGTGAAACTGCAGAGGACAACGGACCTGACCCCAGTCATGGAGAGATGCACTTGATTGGAGGGCTTGCGGACGGAGGATGCAGAGGGAAGTGATGAGCTGTGGCCGCAGAATCCGTCTCGTTTCTACACTCGGACTTGTGCTTCGGGTCGTTAAAGGTCCAGAGCTAAAGCCAAGCCCGCTCCTCGTTTGTTTGCTTGAAGTTGGCTGCGGTGGACAGAGAGGCTGTAGTAGCAACAGCAAATGCCAGGTACGCCATCGTGATCACAGCTCGCCAGCACCCGGGCGAGGTGGTCGGGCCTGGCTGCCCGGGTGAGAGCGTCCGCACAGGAGACATCATGGGACTTTGTGTTTCCGACTTCCGGCAGCTAGAAGATCAAGATCTGTTCTTGCATTGCCTCAGGTCCTGGGCCGTGCAGGGCTTGCTGCGCTTCCTCTTGGGGCCAACGCCTGCAGCCTGTCGTCTTCGCGGGGCGCCCAGCACATTGACAATCAAAGGAAAACGAAAAGAGAGACGAGGCTTTCCTCGGCGCTGTTTTAACTGCCAGGTGAGGTCTACCTTTTCCATGCCGGGGCCTTTTGCCCTCGTGTATCCGCTGTGTAATGAGCTGTTACCTATATAAGTTGTTGTAATTATTTGGATACAGCAGCATCGTCGGGTGTCGTTGCATTGTACTTGCTCGTGACCCTGATCAGAATCTGTGGAATCAGCTGCTCCGGAGAGTAACCGCAAAAAGAACGAATGAGCAGATTCCACCAAGCAGAAGTCGGACACCGTGCATTCACAAAGCGGGCACGTGCGATCCAACTCCAGTACTGATGCTACGTGGCCTTTTGTAGTGAATCCGCAGTTCTCGTCCCTATATACGACATGTCATGTGCCGAAACAGAAGTTGCAGAAACGGTGGTAATTTTGCGTAACGTGAAACTTTCTGTGCACAGGGCCCATGATTTTGTGGGCAGTGTCCAATCTCTTGGCATCCACCAACAACAACCAACAAAGCGGTGACAGGCTTCTTGCTTTGTTCAGTGACCGGAAAAGCAGCTACCAAGCAGCTACCTGCTCGGCACGGCGCAGCATTGAAGCCCCAGAAGGACCTGCACAGCATCGTACAAGAGAGCAATTCTAACGGCACACTTCAGCAGCAGTCGCTGGACTACAGCAGTTGTGAATTCCACGAGCTATCTTGATATGCAGCTGTCGCCTTTGCGGCATGGATGGCTCTCGATGTCGACATTTTCTCCTTTTTGCCGAGGTCATACCTATGGTCAATGTGGACGGTGTGGTGCACGGGAACTCTCGCTGCACCCTGGCCGGCGTCGATCCCAACAGAGTTTGGCCAGCAAGCTCAGCGAGGAGAAGGAACAAGGAGAAAATGGAGATCATGAATTCTCTTCATGAGCTCAGGCACGATCCGAATCCAATCCTCCACCCTGTGATTTTCGCGCTGAAGAACCACCTGCGCAGCCTTTCGCAGGTGCATCAAAGTTGCGAAAAATGTCAGAACCCCTTTGAAGCGTGCCCAGGGCTTGCAGCCGGCAGCCACTCACCACATAGGCAGGTCCATGAATTTCTGCATCTGCTGCATTGCCTTCAGCTGCTTGTGACTCAGCAAGGGGGCTCGTCCAGCTCCGGCTCTTCCTCCTCTGTGAGGGGTCTGGAGATGTTCCTTGACCTTCACGGGCACTCTGCCAAGCCGAGTGCCTAGAGACATGTTACTTGCCGCTTCCCTGGTTCATGCCTGTCGATCAATGAGAAACCGTCGACAGGACAAAAACCTGCATAGAGACCCGTAGGTGGATGGGACCCTACCCCTTCTTGCCAAGTAGAGAGAGAGAGAGCGAGAGAGAGAGAGAGAGCGAGAATGCGGCTGTGTTTAGTGTTAAGGGCAGGGTTGTCAGCTTGAGAATGGGGGCAGATCGTGCCGGTAGTTCCGCTGCTTGCACTCACTAAGACTAAGACAGTGGGAGGTTGGGCGGGCCAATGGCCTGAGGGTCGCACCGCGACCCCTAAGCCCAGCAGAAAGAAAGACATAGCCTTAGTGCGCAAAAGGCTCCAGGAATTCGAAAGAGAAGATCATCGAGTTTACGAGTTGCCAACAAGGTAACCAGTGCGCCTTCGGGCGCGGAGTCGGTGGGGAGACCTGACCTGCTCCTGGCTGCGTGCAAGCAAGCAAAACACATTTTGCTTTGCGGAGAAAACCTCACCGCGAGGGCTTTCGGCGAAGACTCGAAATTGGTTGGGGGGAAGCTTGTTTTTTACGCGGTATTTAAAGTACTTAGGTCATGTCGTAGTCCATTGCTGCCCACCGTTCTTTAGCAGCATTGTTGCTTTCCGGAGGGGGGGGGAGCATGATGACGTACAGGCAGCTTCTCGAACACCACGCACCACTTCAAAGACAAACCCTCCTACGCTGAGGTCTGGGCTTTAAGGGTGTTGGCGAGCCTCTCCCATGTACAGTCGGCATCTTTGCTTTTGATGTTTAGAAGATGTTGCGCTCCAGGTTTTGGGAGTATTTAAACCTTCTTGGCAGCACCTGCGTGTTCCACGGCATTTACACCGTTTTCGTGCTGTCCGACCACCTGTGGTTTGGCACTTTCTTCGCCGTCGAATTTGCAACTCCAGTTGCTGTCGCAGTTTTGGGGCTTGAGCCTCGCAACTTCACCGGCCGTGACAGTTGAGGCAAGTGAGCCTCGGGAACTTATGCAGCTGTCACATATAGGGGGCCTCAGCCCCTGCATCTGCGACAGTTAAGGCAAGTGAGCATCGGCAACNGCAACTTCACCGGCCGTGACAGTTGAGGCAAGTGAGCCTCGGGAACTTATGCAGCTGTCACATATAGGGGGCCTCAGCCCCTGCATCTGCGACAGTTAAGGCAAGTGAGCATCGGCAACTTCTGCAGCTGTCACAGATAGGGGGCCTGAGCCCCTGCATCTTTTGCAGCTGTCATTTTCGTTGATGATGACGATGACGATGGGTTGAGGCGCCAGGTGGTTGGTAGGGNCTCCCTCATCCACAACAACATCGACCATCTCGTCCTCCGAACCCATAGCAGCAACCTTCCTTGGGAAAATCAATTCCCTAGTAGCAGTAGCAGTAGCAGTAAAAAGAGACATGTTAGTCGTAGTAATAGTAAAGTACCAGTACTAGTACTAGTAGTACTAGTAGTAGTAGTAGTAGCAGCAGTAGTAGTAGTAGTGGTAGTAGTCGTAGTAGTAGTAGTAGTAGTAGTAGCAGTAGCAGTAGTAGCAGCAGCAGTAGTAGTACTAGTACTGTAGTGGCAGTTTTAGGAGTACAACTAAGGTTTCAGGGTTTAGAAAGGAAGCAAAGCAGTTGCAGCACCACCACGAGCTACTGTGTTACTAACTACTAACTACTTCGTAATAACTACTTCCTACTACCCACTACCTACCTTCTGCTACCGACTACCTACTACCTGCTAACCACTAACATACTAACTTACGAGCCTACTAACGTGGAGTTAAGGAGTTTGGGGTCCGGGTTCAGGGGTTTCTGGCGCCGGTTTTGGAGTTAACGGGCTTGGGGTCAACTTGGGGTTAGCGGTTTAAGGTTCAGGGGTTTATTTATGGCAGGTGTTGGAGTTAAGGAGCTTGGGCTTAGGGTTCGACGTTAACAAAAAAATTTCATATGTGACATGTGACATGTGCGATTGTGCCATAGTGCCATGCCATGTGCCATGCGCGACCAAAAATTTCAAAATGTGAGCGGAACATAGTTGCACGAATGTTATCACATGTCACAGTGTCACAGCCACGGCCACAGCCGGCTCACTCAGCCGACAGGCCGACAGCGAATTGGCGAAAGATCAACACGCATGGCCTAATAGGTCTTGAGAGTAATATCTGTGACGGTTTTGGATTTATTTTAGGGTTGAAACGGGGCGGAGCTGCTCGGAACACTTCTGCGAGAACCCCCCGAACACTTATCGATGTCTTTTGCGCGCAACTCTCCCAAAACCCCGGCCCCAAGAAATTTAACAGCTCTGCTCGGCATCCATCCGGTCCTCGAGTTTTGCTGTTTGTATGCGCACCGATTACTTTCTCAAGCTGCGGAAAAAGCAAAGGGTTCGTCATCCATAATGGTTGTACCGTACCTTCTATAAGTGGGGTTGCCTCTTTTTCTGGATCTAGGTCGTTCTCTTGCGGTTGGGCCCACTGTACATCGGCAAAATAATCCGCTGCCGTTGATGGAAAATCTTTTCCTTTGATGAGTTCACCATACTTGTTCTTGAACTTGTAAGGCTTGGGTTGGAAAGTCTTTCTTGCTTTCTTTAGACCATCCCATTTATATCCATCTCCTGTGATTTCTTCAAGTTCATGCAGTAGCGCCCGTTCTTTGGATAGGTGTCACGAGTGGGGTTTTTCGAACTCGAATCTTTGAGAGTTTGAACGTATTACATGTTGGACGAGATTCGAGAGTTTGAAAGTTTGAAAAGTTTGGAGAATGAAAAGTTTGAAGTTGGAAAATTTGAGAGTTTCGAGTTTGAAAGTGGGCGCGAGTTTGAAAGTTTGAAGAGGAATCCAGCTTGGAAGTTTGAAGCCGCGGCAAAGCGCGTTGCGCGAAGGAGCAAGGCGAAGGACCGCTGGAGACGCGTAGGGGTTCACAGAGCAGCCCGCAGGCTCGAGTTCGAAAGTTTGAGAGCTTGGAGTTTGAAAGTTTGAAAACCAGGAAGCTTGAAAGTTTGAAAATTAGAAAGTTCGAAGATTGAAAGTTCGAAAGTTTCAATCTTTGGGGGGTTGAAGGTTTGAATTTTTCAACCTTCGAAAGTTTGAAAGTTTGAGAGACGCGGGGTTCGAATGTTTGAGATGTTCAAAGTTTGAGAGTTTGGGAGTTAGAAAGTTTGTAAGTTGGAAGAGTTTGAAGATTGAATGCATTGAATGTTTGAGATCGAAACCATATTGACGTCCTCATTGTAGGGCCTGGACTCGGTAACGCCAACATGCACACGCCGATGCTCGTAACAAATCGTACACATTCGTACACCCTGTCATGTGCTCACAACATACACACGCCGATGCCCGTAACAAATCGCGCCCCCTGTGATGTCTGATCTCACAACAGACACACGCCGATGCCCGTAACAGACCGTACCCCCCGTGATGTGTGATCTCACAACAAACACACGCCGATGCCAGTAACAAATCGTACCCGCTGTCATGTGTGATCTCGCAACATACGCAGGTCGATGCCAGTAACAAATCGTGCCCCCTGTGATGTGCGATCTGGATCTGACATCATACACACGACGATGCCCGTAATAAACGTACCCGCTGCCTGCCCTGTGTGATCTCTCAATAGACACACGCCGATGCCCGAAACAAACTACACCTGCGACTACGACTACTATTACTACTACTACTACTACTACTACTGCTTGCTGAGACGGTGTGCTTAAGATATATCGCGAACCGGTACGATGTTCGGAACCACCAAATGAGGGAGCGTGTCTAAGATATATGTGATGAACCGAAATCACCAAATGAGGGGGCGTGCTTGAGATATACGGTGAACCGGAATCGCCAAAGAGAAGGCATGTTTAAGATACATAATTAACCGAAAAAGCACGCAAATGAGGGGGGCGTGCTTGAGATATACGGTGAACCGGAATCGCCAAAAGAGAAGGCATGTTTAAGATATATAATGAACCGAACGCACCAAATGAGGAAGCGTAATACGATGAACCGGAAACGCTAAATGAGGGGTGTGTTTAAGATCGCCAACTGAAGGGGTGTGTTTAAGATATACGATGTGCCGGAATCGCCAACTGGGTTCTTTTTGGGTATTTTTATGGTGTTGTTTTGATATTTTTAATGGTTTTCGGTTCGCTGGGTGCGCAAGCGAGTCAGTCAGTCAGTCAGTCGGTCGGTCGGTCGGTCAGTCGGTCAGCCAACCGAGCAGTCAGTCAGTCGGTCAGCCAACCGAGCGGCCAGTCAGTCAGTCGGTCAGTCGGTCGTCCAGCCCAAGCGGTGAGTCAGTCAGCCAGTCAGTCCGTTTGCCAACCGAGCCGTCAATCAGTCTGTGTCAATCAGTCTGTCAGTCCGTGAATCCTCTAGTCAGTCGGGCAGTTGATCTGGCGTTACAGCTGCAAACCAGTGAGTATGGTGTACCGGAATCGGGGCGTGATTAAGATATATGATGAATCGGAAACGCCAAAAGAGAAGGCGTGTTTAAGATATATGGTGAACCGGAATCGCCAAAAGAGGGAGCATGTTTAAGATATATGATATTCAAAGCCCGTCCTAGGGGCCCAACCCCCCTCCCCCGGCTTTATGTATCTTTATGTTTGGGCCGCGCAAGCTAAGATATATTGTGAACTGTTTTCGCCGAATGTGGGGGCCCTGCCAAACGTGTTAAGTGATCCTGATGCTAAGTTGAATTGTAGAACATCAAGCGAGACTTGTAACGCGGTGGACTTTTTTTCCTTGGAGACTTTCTGAGCAGAGCATCATAACTTCGTCCACCAAGGAACACAGGCAGGGGGAGTACAATGTCACTGAGAGATACTGAGAGTATACTTGCATCCTTCGTCCTTTATCTTTTTCTTCACGGCTTCAGCCCATTGGATGCACTATGCTCGATTCTCACTCCTCGAAAACCCAATCGACGTATTGGGTGGGCTTTTAAGCCCGGGGACTTTGACCAGTCCAGAAAGAGAGAGAGAGAGAGAGGGGTCAAACCCCTACACTCTACACCATAACCCTGGCGAAAGAAATAAGAGAGAGAGAGAGAGAGAAAGAGGGAGAAAAAGAGAACCTCCTCTTCGCCTGGACAGAGATGTGTCACACCGACTGCAAGCACCAGGGCGCCGGACCGCGCGAGAGGGGTGCGCATGCATCCTTCTTGGCTGAGCAGAAGAAAGAGAACGCAAGTTCTGCTTTGGGGAAGGACAGGGGGACCTCAACATGGAAGCCACGTCTGGTTTCAAAAAGCCTCCAAAGGAAAAGGTCCGCAAAGGGCACTGCTGCAGATGGAAAACCGACTGGTGAGGTTCCAGCTGCAGGAGACAGGGGGGACGCCGCAACCCAGAATCAAGTGACGGACGGCCCAAGCCACTCCTACGTGAACGAGCACCCAAGAAGCCGGAAGAGAAAGAGACATGACCAACGAGTGTACTGAAGGGCTGAGACACGCTTTTTGCCCATGTTTCAGGGGGAGTCCTTGTCTGCAATACGGTAGTCTACACTCCTGCTGTCCTTACACGCCTTTGTCGTTCTGATTTTGGTTTTCGAGGGTTGAGGGATACTGGAGTTTTCCGTGTGACTGCTTTTGTGTCGTGCTGCGCCTTTTCGCTACTCTTCGCTTGAAGCTGCAAGTCTTCGAGAGAGACGACACTGAAGAGGGGAAGGAGATGTGGGGGGGACATGCAGGCATTGTTTACCAGTTGGACGTTCAAAGGATGTAGCCATTCGCTCTCCACAGTGACTTTCTCGTACAGCCTAGCCCTCGAGGGCGAAACCTTCGGGGGGGGGTGGGGGGGGAACCTTGCCCGCCAATGAACTGCTCGCACGGCGGGGCACCACGCCCTGTAGACAGAGAGAGCAAAAGCGGGTGCCTGAAACCCAACTCTGTAAAGCTTGCTGAGGCACCAGACTTTCCGTCCTAGCAACCAAGACTTTCCTTTTTGCAATTCGAAGCCGATCTGCACCTTTTCCCGAGGGGAGGCCAATTCACTCGGTGCGATGTTCCCTTTGCCATCCCGCTAGATTTCAAGCAACATGAAACGATTGGAGTCCTCGATCGGGGAACAGTCTGGCAGTGAGTTTTAGTACCCCGAGCAGAGTGCTGTCATGTCTTGAGAGAGTGTTGATCCCCGAATGATGTACGCCATTTCTGAATATACAAATTTCTGTCGATCAGGGGGAGAACGCTCAGGTTTCACTCTCCTCCACAAACCCCCGCAAACATCGGGGGTGCCTTCAAGGCCGAGGGGCGTCAGACACCCCTCATGCCCCGGGGAAGAAGGGTGCCTTCATCGACATCGACGAATTAAACCAGTCCGAAATCTCGAGTGGGTTGCCTGCAGGGGAGCGATGGCCTGTGACCTCACCGCCGATCGCCCAACACTTCGGGTTACCTGAGCCATCCTCTCGGCACCTGCAGGGCAAGAGCACTGATTCGAAGAGCCGCGTAAAGTCCAGGCCAGAGCGATCTCAACCTTCATTGCCATTGGAAGGGGGAGGCCAACATGAACAAGGTTGAGCCACTCCTTGACGGCGAACGGGTGATCCTCCCACTTTGTCCAGGCAGCAAGATGAGAAAATGATACCCGATGCTAGCGGAGGGCCTCCATGACCAGTGAGTACGGGGGATACTTCACTTGCATGGCTTAATGCCGATGTTTCTTGTTGCGGAGGAAATCTTGTTCTGCCAAACCCTGTTAGGTTCTGTTGTTGTGGGTGATTGGTTCGGCTGGGTAGTTAACCCCCCTACATACTCCGAAAGGGTTCCTTTGCCGGGGACTTAGTGCAACTTGTAACATAGATGTGACAGCCCAACGTTTTCTTTCTTTGTTGTCGTCGTAAAGAGGCGACGTTAATTGAGCCTTTTTCCGTCGTAAAGAGCGACGACGTTCACTGCGCTTGACTTTTTCACGGCTGCTACCTTAGCGTTCCTTTCCGTACTCACAGTTGAGCACATTTGCCGTTGCATAGGGGGGATGAGGCACTTCGTTCCGGCACTTGGTTTCCTGACCCTTGTTTTTGGGGCTTTGCGTGGGGGCCACAGTGCCTTACTTGTTCCCGGACACATGGACGACCTGACTGGCACAAACGCAAAGTTATCTGGTACGGTTTAGGCGGGTACAACATGGTGTCCTCCCCGAAGGGGCCATTCAGACACAGAAACGCGCCTTGCGGCGGTAGGCCTTCAGGCCAAGGATCCCCAGGGTTCCCATACCCCTAAGCCTTAAGCAAGCAAGCAAGCAAGCAAGATGGAGACAGAGAGATGTCCTTAGCGCATGTGTTCTTGTAGTCCTTGGAAAAAAAACTCTTCTGTACAGAATCTAGTCGGATCTAGTCCTGAAGGGGGACTGCGTCATCGCACAGCCTCTCTAACCTAACTCCCCCTTCGAGGAATGTCAATACTGCGCTGAATGCTCAGACGATCTGCGAAACATGCGAAAGCTATCAGTGCTAAGTAGTTGGCATTCGGCCGGGGGAAGGAAGAGAGTGAGAGCACGAGTGGGAGAAAGTGAGAGTGAGAGTACACAACCTCAGCTAAACGGTGGCAGACCAGAGGCCCCCTCGCCCTACATTCGCCAATGCAAAAAAACAAAGAAACAAAGAGAGGGTGAGCTTGTCGGCCGGCTGGGCGGCTGGGGAGAACTCGGCAGTCGCTTATTCCCCAGAGAGCAGAACAAATGACAAAATCGGACAAAGAGCTGACTGCGACCTTTGATGTCTGAGCATGTCAGTGCCAAGAGTATGGACATGCCAGCCGACGTGGGTGAAAGTTGTTGTGAGTGTTGGGATAGGGATGGCTTGGGGCGTGGGCCAGGATTTGATGAGCAAGTTGCAATCTCCCAACGTGTTCAAGTATTCCGTGGTGGCGGCAAAGGCAAAGAACAGGGCACAAGAGGCTTCAACAAGAGACAACTGACAAGAACGGCGAAACCCCGCGAGCGGCCCAGGGAAACTACAACCAGCATGTGGGCAGCAATGTTGGCACGGGGAAAGGTTGGTGGACAGCCAGCCGTTACCAGCGAGGCCAGTGCGCAGGCAAGCAACATCAGCAGCACAACCGCAATCCAAAAGGCACATCGAAGAGTAGAGGCAAGGGGAAGAAAGGCAAACAAGGCAAAGGGAAAGGCAAGAAAGGAAAGGATGGAAAAAAAGGCAAGGAAGGCAAGAAAGGAGGAAGCAAAGGCAAACAGCATGGAACTACCAGTGCTTCTACTAGTGTTTCTGGCACAGGTACTTTTTGCTACTGAAAGCTCTTCTACTACTCTAACTCTTACTGCACCGAATGCTACCGCCACCACCTTGTACTGCTGCATTGCTGGTTCATCTTTTTGCAAGCTGTGGTGAGTAAGTTTCGTTGAGTCGTCGCGAGGTTTGGTTGTTTCTTCTATGGTTCCAACCCGACGGCCGCGAGCTCCAGCACACTGTGCATAAGATGCCCTTTGAATCCTTTTGAACTGTGCCGATGCTGCTAGCAGCCTTCAGACTTGTCTCGCTTCCTTTGTTGCAAGACCAGGCACACATCTCCAACGCAGTCTTCCCGAAGATGTGCTCGGCGATCTCCACGGACCTCAGCTTCGAGCGATTGCCCCAGATTTCAGATCACGGAGATATCAAGACTAAGGGGCATTGAAAAGCCGCACAGCCGCACAATGAGATTTCCCACGAGGCAGTGCCACTGGCGATGCACACGCTCGCACCGCAAGACCGCACGCGAGGACCCGAGTTTCCTTCTCCAGGAAAGCCGTGTGATCTGCTCGACATAAGAAATAGGCTATAAAGGGGCCAGGCCTCTTGATGGAATCGTTCTTCATCAAGAGCTGGCTGCGGGGTCAACTCCTGCAGAGCCACGAACGGCCACAAATTGAAGCCTTGGGCAGACGTGTTGAACGGCGAAGTTGTGCGGGTGAGATGAAGGGAAGAGGCGAGTTTCATCCCGGCATGGGAGCACCGATCTCCTCGCCGTACGACACCCTAGAGCTTCTAACTGCTCCTGAGGTTATGTTGTCTATAAGCAGTTCGGCGTCAAGTACACATACACAATCGAGGCCACGCCAGTTCTTGCACAGCTGTGAGACATTGTGACATGCGGACAACTTCCCATCCATGTTGACCTGATGCAGTGCTCGCTCTTTGCTCCGGTGGACACAGGCACAGAGCTCAGGACGAGCTTTATTTCAAACATCTTCAAAGTCACCACATCTTACCACACCGGACGTCTCGTCAGGTGCCGAGGGCTCGGAGGGTCACTTCACGCCTTCACGCGTAGAGTTCGCTGCAGCCTCGGGACGTGCATCGCAATGTCAAGTGCGACCTTTCCGGAAGTCGTGTCAGATTGTGGAACCGGCAATTGCCACAGCTCTCATGCGGCTTCCTCACGCATTCGAGACTGGGTTCAGTTTCCTGACTCGTTTCACAGAAGAGCCAAATGCGCAACCGTCTTGCTGGCCGTCGTGCTGCGCGTGCTGGTGCCTTCCAGACGGCAGCTCAGTGAAGCAATCCGTTGCTTTGTTGATGTGTAGCTGGCAGGCTTGCGAACCCGAACCCGTTGGACAACACAATCACCATGCCAGAAGTGCCATTCTATGCCACGTGAGCACCATCAGGAATCGAACATATGCCAAGCTGAAGCAAATCTTCACCCAGCTGTTTCCGAGGTATGAGAAGATCTTGCATTGTGAGGGGTGGGGCGAGGCAGGCACGGTAGGCCCGTACCGCGCCTCGATACACATATTCTCAGCCCACCTTTTCTTATTTCCCTGCTGCCGCACTTCGCAGACTGGCTTGATCTGCTTCAACACCATCTCGTCAGCAACTGTTTCGCCATTCATACTGTAGCTTCGCTCGCTCCATCTCGCCGTCTTGAGGCCTGAAGAGCCATGCTTTCTGAGCCGCAGGGTTCTGTCGGTTTGTTGCGTAAGGTTGGCTGTGCGGTGGGCTGCGGCCTAGCGCTGTTCTTCAACGTGGACCTCTGCTCTGTCGCCCAAGCCTGTCCGGGCCCGAAGCTAGAATCAGGAGGTCAATGATATTCTAGAATTCTAGAAGTGAAACAGACTGACAAGAAGCGGGAGAAGAGACAGCATGAGAGTGCAAGGTCAGACTTGGCTTCCCTAGACCGCGATGCAAGCGAAGTCACGAAAGCCCATGCCGCGCAGGACATCATGCCCCACGGATTAACGATCTCTCTGGCCCCCAGCTGCATTCACCTGACAACTTCGCTAGGGACGTAGCCAAACCCCTCGCCCTCTGCGTGCTATATGGCATACATGAGTGCGAAAAATGACGTTAGCATAACAGCGCCAAACCTCATGCCGGTGTGCAAGAGTCGAAGTAGACATGCCACGAAGCACAACGGCTGCCACATGCTGCCGCTCAGGCCCGAGAAGTTTACGGCCCGACACGCCCAGCCTTCCAGAAGCCGTTGAGCCGGGAGGCTTCCTTGGTGCATACTGTAAGAGGCAAATATAGGCAAATCACAATGTATTGATGCGCTGCAGTCGAGCAGGCCTCCCGAGTTCGCGGCCTGCGCCTCCTGGCAGTGCGGAAGCACCAGAAGTACAAGAGGAGGCTGTGGGTCTCTTGTGGATACTGTCCTGTCCTCGATGCTATAGCAGAAGTTGCTCATGAACCTGCGTGCCTCGAAAGACCAGCCATAAAGAGCCGTTGGATCTTTGATTAAGACATAGCGAAGAGACAGACAGGGCCTCGCTTGATGGAGCCAGGCGAGGCGAGAAGGTGTGTTTTGGATACTTAGTTACAAATCACATCACAGGTCGCAATTCCAGGCGACGCTGTTGGCCATCTATGATTGTTGAGCCACATGGGGCGTGTCCTCGAATGTATCGCAGCCCGAAGAAGAAACACCCCCCATAGCCTAAAGGGCACAGGATGAGACCAGAGTCCAATCAGTGACTCAGGTCTCAAACATAGCCAACAGTTCCCTTCTTCGTCGTTTCATCACCCCAATTTGGAAAAGGCCTGCGCCTGCGAGGGCCTCTTGCTGGACCTTTCATGCCCGCGTGTTGGGGCACCCGGAAAGGAGTCGGGCCCAGGGGCCCAGGGGCCGGAAAGTCTGAGCGCGGCACTGATTGAAGTTTCAGGTGCTGCACGCCAGGCCGTGGTTCCAGACAGAGGCCAACAGGAGAGAACTGTTTATGCTTCTGCCTTAGCGGCTCACTGGGCCAGTGTAGGTCCTGGATACCATCACTGCGGCAGATGTGCTGGAAGGCACACAAATTTTTGGCTGGGTTGAAAGGGTTCCGCGCTCTGCAGATGCTCTCGACTGCACAGGCTTGATAGCGAACTATGGCGAAGTGGTGCCTGACCTCGCGCGGCTGACTCGGGACGGCAGTGACGATGGAGGAGCGTGTCGCTTGCAGCTCCCTTTGTCTGATTCTCCGTTTCCTCTACATGGTGTAGGGGACAGTGATGGCGACGATGCCGATGAGGAGGAGCGTGTACGCACCAAGGCAGGGCAGGGTATGCTGTTTTGATCTTTTTGGAAGGTTGGTGCAGACTTTCACCTGGCTGATTCACCACAGGATGCCACTGTCTCTGCTGCAGTAGCTTCTCCGACGTCTGGAGCTGGAGGCCAAGAGGAGCCCCTGCATGGTAAGCGATAGTTGAAATCACGGGATTCCAGGTTGTCCCGTATCATCCCGTATCTGAGGCCAGGCGCAAGGCGCCTTCAAGGGACTCGCCGCAGGCCACACCTGACTTTCAAGCTGTGCGAGCATATTCAAGCAGCGCAGGCAGTGGTTCCAAAGCGAGCCAACGGAAAGCCTGCGCATGCAGGCCGAGTCCCATTTGATTCCTGGAGCTTGCACTGGATCCCCATCACACAGGCAAGGACGAAGATCGCGAAGCAGAGAAGCCGCCGGAGTCAGGCACAGACTTGGGTGCAAGTATGCTGGCGGATACGATGTATGACGCAGAACCTCTGCAGGTGAGGAGCTCGCAGCTTCTGGCCTCGCAGGACGAGGTGTCTCCAGCAGCCCAACGCCACAGAGCCCATCTGCCTGGTGCCCAGGCATCCGGTCCACTGAGTGTGGCTCAAACTTTCAGACTCATGACTAGCGCATGACCAGCTCCCAGCCGATGCACATGTGGTTATCGAGTCCAGTTGTCAAGACTGCCGCTTCTTCGCCCAGTTCCATGTTGACTTTGTCTTGACATGCGTGATGCACGGATGAATGCCAGACCAAGACTCAAAAGCCGGAACATGGATAGCGATTCTGGCCAGGGAAGTGTGTCCATACTAGCTATCCAGTTCGTAGTGTTGCCTTTCTGTTTCTTTTGCTCCTGTCCTACGTGAAGTGAGGACTGAGCAGCGATGTGGAGATGCACAGTTGTGGAGCTGAGAGTTTGTGCTGCCAAACGCACAGCCCAGACACTGGAATGTGTTTGCCACGTCATGAGGACAGCAGCGAAATCACCACAACACGCACGACGACAACAACTACAGCAACAGCAACACAACAACGACCGCAACGGCAACACACAGAAACAACAAGAACAATAACAAAAGCGCCAGCAACAACAGCAACAGCCACAACGACAAGCGCGACATCAACCGCAACCGCAACCACAACCACAACAGCACCGCTACTTGCAATAAATAACGACAGCAACTGGGATACTACGACGACTTCTACCACTGACTATACTACCAACTATACTGCTCCTTGTATTGTTAAGTACTACTAACTTCAACTAACTACCATGAACTGCAGCTAGCCTAGCTGCTATTTACTATAATTTGCACTAGCTAACTATTGCTTGCTTACTTGCTTGCTTCTTGCCTATACCCCTACTGCTGCTACTGCTACTACTCCAAATCCTAGTGCTCCTGCCACCCCTGGATGTCGATGCTCTAAATCACGAAATCTGCCTCCGAGGATTGTTGGCGGAATCCTTCAAGGTCGTTCTATTGTCGCTGTGTTCTGGGGGCTGAGCGGCTTAACAGTTTAAATCCGTCCTGGACTCTGGCAGGCCACCGATCAAGCAAAAGTGACCCCTTTTGATGCTCATGATTCTGGCTCCCACCTGTTAGCATCGTTTGGGATGCACACCAATCCTTGGTTTACATGACCTGGACATACACAGGCACACGGCTCCCTCCTCCCCAGTCTGTGATGTTATGATGCATTGTAAAATATTGTAAGAATAATACAGATTTAATACAGTAATGCTTTTGGGTTTTTCCTCCGCAGTTGCAAAAATTTTGCGTGTAGGCTGATGTTGGCCCTTCCGCAATTTCCACAAGTCGCCATGCGAGGTCTACGTTCAAGATCTGAAACCCACGTCCTGAATCCTGCATCGGACCGGCTTGCAGGGATTGAGAATGCATAAAGAAACATCACGAGGGCAGCTTGCAAGGCTTTCGCAAGGCAGAGTCCCAGAAAAGAAGCAGTTGCTCGTCCGTCAACAATCTGATTCTGACAGCGCCTGCACTGTGCCATGCACTGAATGGTCGCGTCATTGTTTTCCCTCTTCTGTGTCTTTTCGTGTTCGCTCCCTTGCTTGCCTGCGTGCATCGATCCCCTGCAATTCTGTCGCCTGTTTTGTTTGCGAATCTCCAAGCCAAGGGCCGATCTCGGCCACGTGCACCGCATCGCGCTCGCTCTGTGGATCCCCGGGACTCTCGGCTGGAGGCACCTGCAAGGTCGGCTGCCGAGGGCGGAATTCGGAAGGAGAGCGAAGAGAAAGCCTGAGAGACAGGAAATACAGCGACAGAGAGCGAGACTCGCGTTGAAATTAAGTAGCCCAAGCTGACACTAACCCTCGTCACCCCAAGTCTTTACCGCCAGCACCATGTGCATGTAGGACAAGGACGGAAGCCTAAGTCGCACATGTCATCACGGTGTGCTCTAGGAGCTTTATGATAGTCCAGGAGCATGCGAGGATGGTCGTGGATGCCATCCCAATGAGCCTTGTTGCCACACACACGGTGATTCCACAAAACAACGAACAAGAGAAAGCGAATCAGTGACAATGCGGGCGCTCAAGCTCAAAGCTCAGGGATCCCTAACCAAAAAGTTGCCAGTCAGCTGCCAACCCGGGGTAAGGCAGTCGAAATACTTCCCACTCACTGCCACAACATCGAGACACGCATTTGCAGCGTCGCTAACCCCCCTGCCCCCGTGCAGTTGGGTGGGCAGGTGGGTGGGGTTTTGGGTTGCTAAATACCCCAAATACCCTTTCCTGTGCGTGGTCGCATGCTGTTCTCCGCCTCCAACCATTAAGCCCATCCCTACTGAGACGTTGGAATACCTTCAGATCCGAAACAGCAACAATTGTGTAGAATTGAACCCCACGCGACCCGTTTCTGTGTTTGTTGGCAGTTTTGAGATGTTGCCGCCGTGATGCCCAGATCCCAAGCCAACAGCGATTAATGTCAAACAGATGGCGTGCTCGCCTACAGACCACACCATGGGAGGGCAGCTTGGAGGAGTGGAGGGCCGTTCACTGGCGCGGCAGCATATATATATATATATATACTGGCCAGAAAGCGCACACAAGCACGCATACCATGCGGGCTTCCTGGCCTGCTCTTGCAGGAAACTCTGAGGTAGAGAAGAAAGATGCGGTACAGAGAGCAGTAAGCAGATTGAGGGAAGTCTTGCTTTCTGCCTTTCGAGTCTACAAGTCTTGCCCTTGGCAGGTTTGATCCTCTGACGGTGGTTCGACTTAGTCCTGAGCGGGGCTCCCGGAGCGCGTGCCCACGACCATTCCAAGCCTAATTGAGCCGTGAGGGTAGAAATGAAGAACCGCAAGAGAATTCTAGAATGTCGACTACAGTTACAGACCTCAAGCACCGACTGGGAATGGGGACACGGGACGTCCATGCTCCTCGCGGCCAGCTTTCCACCTCAGACAACTTCCGACCACTCTCATAGTGCACGGTTTCCCATTCCTGTGACTTTCGGCGCTTAGTAGCGTTGGCTTCGAGTTGTCCTGAGGGGTGTGTGGCGAGGCTCAATTGTCAAGGATTTCTCCAAGTCAACAGCAGCAGAAAGACCCGACGGCAGATGTTGATGCACGCAACCCCAGCCAAGTGTGGGGGTGGAGCTCAGGACAGGCCCGACAAAGTATGAAAGGCGGGCCAGGCGAGAGGCAACGACAAATTTATTCAACATGGAAAGTGGGCTTTCTGTGGCACTTCAAGGCATCCGTCCAAGTTTGAAGGGGCACTCGGGAATCTCCATACTCGCGTCAGGCCAGGAACGAGGGTGATGTAGACCCCTGATTACACCCCTTCTTCAAAGGCAAATTACTAGGATCCCGGCAAGCTCCCTACAGGAGACGGTTTATTAATCAGGAGCCGGGCCGGAACCCTGATCACCTAGGAGTGCAGCTGCAGGGCATTGCAGATGTTCTTCTCAACTCGGTGACTCTCGACGATTGACACCTGGCCTCGAAGGTTGTCTTCTGGCCTCGAGATGCGGTCCTCGCCGACTCGAGGACGGGGCCCAATGGACTCGGACCTGCTTTCACTTAGACCCCTTCGATCTTGTCCTCGCTTGTTCCTTGGGCTTGGAGGTGCTGCTTACTGGGTCGAGGATGAGGAGGCGCAGTGCTTCGTCGAACACATCGCCTTTGCGAGAGTCATGACGTCCAACAAGTTCGGCCAAACAACTTGACCGGTAATCTGCAATTCTTCCAGGCGCGGCCGCGGCCAGCACGCCTTGTGCTGAGAATGGAATCCAGCCCCTTTGCACACAGGGAGGGAGGCTTCACGACGCTTGCAGACTTCGAGTGAGGTCGGTCGGAAGATCCTCAAGGCCTGGACTATCGTGCGAGATGGCCGAGAGGTGATTTTTGCGCAAACACTCTGCAGACTCTGCAGGTGTTACAGCACAGGGTCACCTGGCCGTTCTGTCTTCACAAGCAAGTGCCGAAGGCAATTTGAAAATGAGGCTGTTGAGGCCAGTAAGACCTGACTTCCCGCTCAGGGAGTGCACCTCGGGGCCTCTGCGTGACCGGAGGCGGGGCTGTGCTCTAGCATGCTCCAGCTCATCTAGCTCTCCGGCTTTCCTTTCTACTGGGCACCCGGTCAAGATACTGTGTGCGGAGATGCGGCTGCTGGTGATATATTTATGCACATCGGTTCTTGTGATTCTTTGAGCTCCACATCAGGTGGCGCCGCGTGTGCCTCAACTGCCAGGGCCTCACTGCTTCGTCTCTGTGTCGATAGCACACCCCTTTCACAAAACCACACAGACTAAGAAAGCCAAACAGCCGGCACAAAGTCCGGTGATGGTTCGCACTTCGTTTTCTTGGCGCATTCTTGGTGCTTTCGGATTCTTCAACTTTCAGCTTCCGTCGCACTATGTTGCTTCGGTGAGGCAAAGACTCCTAGAAATCTTCTGCCAGCTTGCAACATGTCCTTTAGAGCGCCCCCTTAACAGTCCACCTCGTCGTACTGCCTGCCAGTTACGCTTCCAGGCAGAACTGATTTTTTTCACAGTGCAGGCACTTGCGAGTTTTGACTTCCATCGAAGGAGGATAGAAGGATTGCGGCTCGAGGCAGTTGAGCTTTTCGATCAAGGCTGTGGCAGGGAATGGTTTCCTGTTCCCAGGTTTCCGCGTTATCTGTGTCTTTGTTTGTTCCATGATCTGTGTGTTTTTGTCCGTGATTTTTAGTGTCCTTTGAAGCATGACACGTGCAGACTTTTTTAGTCCAGCCGGAATCGCCACATGAGGGAACGTGTTAAAGACATTTATATAAAGACACATGAGGAACCGGAATCGTCAGGTGAGCGGGCGGATGATGAACCGGCAACGCCCAATATCGCCCAATGGGCGGGGCGTGTTTAAGATATATGATAAATCTGAACCGAATCGCCAAATCATGGGGCGTGCTTAAGATATATATGCTGAACCGGAATCGCCAAATGAGGGGCATGTTTAAGATATATGATGAACCGGAATCGCCAAATGAGAGGGTGTGTTTAAGATATATGATGAACCGGAATCGCCAAATGAGGGGGCGTGTTTGAGATGTATGATGAACCGGCATCGCCAAATGACGGGTAGATGGATTAGTTGTACTTTTGTGTGTAGTTTTGACTTTTTCTGTGTACTTGTAACTTTTCCTCCCTGGGTGTTGGGGGGGGTGCTTAGTCATCTGGGCCTGTCTGTTAGGCTTTTCGGCGGGCATGTTCTTGATTGCGGGTCAAGGTGGTCAAAAGCGTTGAGGAGACTTTCATGCGTGCGGCTGAGGGTTTACCGTTCAAGAATGTGCAGGCTGATGGTTGCGTCTCTTTTGGAGCCAACAAAGCAAAACGTGTTGCTTTATGTTCGCAACATCACGAGACAAGATACCTGCACGTACAAGCTTCACGGCATCAAATCCTGGAAGCATTTGGTCCGCTGTTGAAGGCCAGCGTCAGAAGCTTTGCTGGACCAAGATATATGATAAACCGGAAACGCCAAAGGAGGGGGCGTCGTTAAGACATATGATGAACCGGAATCGCGAAATTATGGGGCGTGTTTAAGCTATATACTGAACCGGAATCGCCAAATGAGGGGGGGATGTTTAAGATTTTTAAGATATATATATATATATGATGATGAACCTCAGTGGCCAAATGAGGGCGGGTGTTTAAGATATATGATGAGACCGGAGTCGGCAAATGAGGGGGCCTAAGATTTTCGATGAACCGGAAACGCCAAAGGAGGGGGCGTCTTTAAGATATGTGGTGAACCGGAATCGCCATTGAGGGGGCGGGTTGAAGATAAAAGCTATGATGAACCGGATTCGCCACATGAGGTGGCGTGCTTAAGATATATGATGAGCCGGAATCGCCTAACGAGGGGGCGTGTTTAAGATATATGATTTAGCCGGAAACGCAAAGGAGGGGGCATGCTTAAGAGCTCGGAATGATGAGCAAAGGAAAGGAATAGTTAATAGTTAAGGGACGTGAGTCTTTTAGCCTCAACCCTGAACACTGCGAAAAGCGGAAATTGCAAGACTTGAATCCTCTGGAGGACCGCAAGTGGTCAGAAGCTGCAATACAATCTTGCTAGCCTGTGGACCGCCAAGAATGCTGGAACTGCTGCAAATACCAGTGTATGAAGCCTAGAAGCAGTAGCATGTGTTGCAATTCACACTTTTTGCAACCAGAAAGAAGAGCCGTACAGGGCCTGATTATTCATTTTTTGTTATTTTTTTAAATTGATCCGCGATGCTTAGTTGTGTTATTGATCCTTTTAATTTTTATTTTGATCCGACAGCCCTCCGTGGAGGCACTGCATCGAAAGCTGGCGATGGAGCTTACCGGGCGCCAAAAGGATGCAACGCTACCCGTAAACTTCCAGCTTCAACCCTCAAGCTTCAAACTGCCAAACCTAAGACCTAAGCCCTGAACCGTCGTCCCTCACCCGTTCAGTTCAGTCTGAACCTTTATATGTAACACGTCGCTTTCATTAAAACCCGAAACCCGAACTACGAATCGCGAGAGCTAAAAGCCACAAGACTAGATTGAAAAACCCACCTTACCACGTTCTCTCATTCTATTCATTCTCCAACACTTGCCACGTCGCTGAACCCGTGAGAGTATTTCAGCAGCATCAGGATGCCGCATCGACATGGCGCACACCAGGCCTCGGAGGTGGGAAGCGTCTCAGGGGCAGAGACGAAGCAGTTCTCACGACACAGCAAGCCAAGGTCACCGGCGACTTTCTGGTCAGGCCATGGCAACCATGATTCTTTTCTTGTGTTGATGCATCTGCTGTTGCTGGCCAGGAGAAGATGCGAGGACGGTGTCGGACTCAGTCTTCGACGTTAAAGAAGTCTAACAATTGCTTTTGGGTTCTTTCCTGGTTCCTTGGCCTGGGCCGTGGAATATTCGGACACCGCCGAAGTCCAACTCCCTGACTAAGGAACTCAGCTCAGGCAGGCTCACAGCCTGCCAACAACAGGTGGACAAACTCCCTGTCAACTTCCATGATGGGATGTAGGAAGGACTTTAAGCTTTAACAAGGAAAAAGCACCGAAATCAGGGGAGGAAAGGTGTCATGAAGGGTTTGACAGGTTCCTTGTGTGCTGCTGCAATAAGTGGCTGCACCTCGAAAGAAAGACGTGGCTGCCTTCGCCGAACAGCCCATGGCCAGTATTCAATCGGAAACCTTCGTGCAAGATGCTTGGTGACAGTGTTCTGCAAGGCAGTCGCAGAGCGGTCATGCTTTAAGTAAGGCCTCGATAAGCGAACGTGTGCCAAAATTCTTGTGCACGGCATCAGCTCGGTGATGGCTTTTTTCACACGTGTGTTTTCATCCTGCTGTCTGAGGGCTGCTACAGAGCGCGAGCGGCCTTTGCGCCCGTCAAGGGCCCACTTTGATAAAGGCTGTTTGAATTAGCGGCGGCTTCGCTTCCGTGATTTGGTTAACTGTCCTTTGTCCATACCCTCACCAGCTGAGGTCCCAGATGCGTCAGCCAGGCACGTTGGCATTCTCTTAAATTCTTGAGCCGCCTTGAAGGCTCCCGAGTTTGTATTTTGCACAGGACGCCGTACTCCGGTGGAGGAGGAGGTAAGCGAGCGACGTGTTGCAATAGCTCGTTTCCAGCGATGCTTTGCTCAGGACCCGATGCTGCTGACCCGTCCGCTGCAGTCTACTCGCCGGCTCACCTCAGCACAGGTTGGGTGCAAAAGACACTGTGACTGTGGGCCATTGTGGGCCTACAGGCCTACGGCTTCCCTGCAGTCTCAGGATGACGGCGGGCCAGGCATCCTTGCCTTGGGACTGAGCCCTTTGGCCCTGTCGGCGGGGCCGCTCTCCAGCAAAGACCCGGCAGCACGTTCCGAAGGCTTTCCACGGAGCTCCGAGTTGGCCCGTTGGTGAATTTCTGGCGCAGGGCTCTTCGGAGCACCGGGCTCGGCAGCAGCGCGCCGGGGATCGGGCAGCACGCAGAGCCAGTCAGCTGCAGGACCAAAAGCAGGGTTCTCGCTGTAAAAACGTCCTTCCCTTCTCGATCCTTCTCACCTCCGGGAATGCTTCTGCCTGCTTTTAATTGAAAATGCGAGGAGTGCTGCGCTAGCTGCACCAGGCGTGTGAGTCGACTAAATGCTACTGTAAATAGTAACTATCTGAAAAGTGGCGGTTTTGTTTCACCCTCCATCTCACTTGGAGGACCAGACGGTTCAACCAGGTAGTGCCGTTTGTACTTAGCATATACCTGCATACGTCTTCGTACAGGCACACATGCATTGATTGTGCCTGTTTTGCCAAATTGCTTCAGATGTCTCGCAGCCTCAGTCTCACCGGGTCGACACCAAAGCAGTGGGGCGCGCTTCCAATATGACACCATGCAAGAGGCGAGGGCTGACACAGTGAGGACGGATGGCCACTGTAATCGAGAAGCCAGTTAGCATCTTGAACGGCCTGGTCCTTTGTTTGGCTCTAGAAGGGGGGGGCTTACTGATACCCGCACAGCAGTGCATGTAGCCCAGTAGCTCCCATTGCCTTTGGCTAATGAAGGCCATGCGTTGGCTCAAGTTCGATGTTGTGCATCTCTGGACTTTGCACCTTGCCGTGCTCAGCTCCTGATCGGCCTCTTCACCCTAGGAGCTGCACAGGCACAAGACAGCAAACTGCAGCATACTGGAAGTGTGATGGGTCTGAAAGCCGTGGTTTGTTTCAGACGTGCCAGTGAGACGGCAGGAATCCCTGCAGCGGGAGCCATCAGACCTCGCCGCATCCCTGCGATCGACTCTCCTGCAGGTGCACAGCGTTTATCATGCAAACTGTGTGTGTGTGCAGCCACATAGCCGTGCTCGCCAAGGACACCTTCCAGGCCCGCCGCACTGCTCGCATCTGCTCGCCAGTGGCTGCCGTCACCAGACTCAAACTGTCACTGAATGGGTTGCACGGTGTCATATTGAGTCACAGGAGCGGTCAAACGTGAAGCACAAGGATTCCCTCTCTGAGGACCTTCGGCAGGCATGCGCCGTTACTGATGTAGCGTGCCGTGACTTCTGGTCCGGCTGAGGAAAATCTTGCGATCCGGATAGGGCAAGTCTTGACAATCCTCCGGCGCAAGATGCAGGAGCCCACCTGCGCCGTCTTACAATCCCAGCACGCTTGTGAAGATACCTTCAGTTGTAGTCCGAACAGGATGCCCCCCCTTTTTGGTTTGCCGTCGCTTCTCCTGACATGTTTGGACCCGTCTTCCGGACTGCTCATGGCTTGCCTTGCTTTCTTTGTTTCGGTAGCTCGCCGTTTGGTTGATGTGTTGTTGTGCTTGAGTTCCCTTGTTCCGAAGGAGGTCAGGACCCAGGAGGTGGACCTCCTTTTGGCGGAGACCCTTGAAGTTCCATCCTGCAGTGGGCAGTTCGCTTTCGTGAGTCGCAGACACCACCTATGTCAACAGCAAACGCAACGAACGGCAAGCGGCAAGCTGCTGCAAAAGGCTGTGCCATCCTGCAAAACACCAACGATTGAAGAACTCGATCGACCTTGAATCTGAATACTCGACAATATGCTGGAAGACAAAACCTGCTCGCCGCGTGAGCTGTACTCCCCAACTCGCGCTTGGTTCTGTACCCGCAAGTGCTGAAGAAGAAGAAGAAGTGAGCATTTGTCGCTTGCCGTTGTCCTTTCCCCTCACCCTCTGCGCTTGATGAAGATTGAAGATGATTGAAGAAGCCGCAAGCGATTCAGAAAGTCATGCCGGACATTGTCACCAGGAAGCCTAGGATGGCCTTCATCCCCAGTGTGATTTGAGCTCCACCATGACCACGATCTCCTGGTTCCGGGAAGTGGCTCAGATTCGGACCAGATGCTCTTCCCCGTGCAAGGCTGTTCCGCACCTCAGCACAGAGCAGGGGGCGGCGCTGAAGAATATCAAGCAGGCGAAGCAGCGAAGCGGTGGGGTCGGGTGGGGTGGGGTGGGGTGGGATAGTCGAAGGATGGAGTCGACGCAAGCGGCAAAGATGTTGTAGAGGCCGGTCAGCTGCGAAGCACCTCCCCTGGCGACGGGCCGGAAGGGCCGTGAGCCTGGAGATGGAGTGGAGCCTTCGGAGCTCTCGTTTTGCTTCCCGTCAGAGGCCTGTCAGGCCTGTGGCCGCTGCCGTTCCGGTGCCTGCAGTTCTCTCTTTTGCCCCGGCAAAAACAGGCAATGTGAAACTCGCAGCTGGGCAGAATACTGTAGCAATTGCACAAGCCATCCCGACCTGGTCAAAGGCTCTGCTCTGCCGCCAAGTACAGCGCCAACATCGTTTGCCAGCTTCTGGGTGGGTGAAGTCGAAAGAGGCCGTGAACAAAGGAGTAGGTTGGTTCGGCAGTGCCTGTTTGCAAAGTGTACGTCTTCGATGTCTGAGCTTCAGGATTCCCCACCCGTGTTCTCTGCGGTTTCGCAGGGCTTTAGTGAGAGCGTTGGTCTTCGACCTGGACAGAGCGAGTTCTGTGGGGTGAATTCCTCGACATCTGTGTCTACCTCGTGCCCGATGTTTTTGGCCCCGTGCACTCCACATGCCATGCTGCGCTCTGCATCGTGAGTTCAGAGTATTCCGAGTGCCTGCGCAACAAACTTTCGTGTGGCCGCTTCACTGACCAAGCTAGTGCAGTTCTACTGTTGATACGCTTGTCTACCATTGGGGCAGCGAATCGCAAGAGTCAACGTTTAGGCAGGGGCATTTCCCATTCCACTGCCAGGTCATGGCACGTCCAATCACTCCAAGTTGACGGCGAAGCAGGCCAGGTCATGGCACATCCCGGTCCGCCGGTACACTTTTTTATCCCTGCTTCCTCTTCCTTGCTATGTGGGCTGTCTGTCTGTCTGTACCTCTGAGGCGGCCTCCGCCTCCTCCGCCTCCGCCTCCGCCTTCCTTCAAAATGACCCTCGCGACTTTACCCGGGCACCGACAGCCGACCTGGAGGAGGCAATGAAGAGAGATATGAGAGAACAAAGCGAGACGAACTGCTTTTTTCTTAATTGAGACTTGCACTAGCGCTGCAAAAGGTTATTGTACCCAGAGCTTAAATGGGTACGCTCACATAGCCCTTAACTGAGGGATTCCTAGAGGTCTCACCGGGCTCTATCGAAATTTCTGCGAGTTCTCAATACGGTTGTGGGTGGATTTCGGAAAGGGGTACCCTTTAAAAAAAAACTGCCGAGAGTGAGCGCCGAAACTGCCGAGAGCGCCGCTGACCATTTGCATGGGCGCTCGAGGCTCCGACCGAGGCCCCCGGCCGAGCGTCCCGACAGCACGGTGAGGGAGGGTAAAGCCTCCCGGTACACGAGGACTGNAACTGCCGAGAGCGCCGCTGACCATTTGCATGGGCGCTCGAGGCTCCGACCGAGGCCCCCGGCCGAGCGTCCCGACAGCACGGTGAGGGAGGGTAAAGCCTCCCGGTACACGAGGACTGTAGTGACGCCGCCCCGCGAATGACTTCTTCTGAATCGTCGAGGTTGGCATCTAGATTGTGGGTCTGTGGTCTAGCCGGGCTTGTCGGCAAAGGCTTCTTTGCTTTGTTTGGCGGGGGAGCCGAGCTAGACGAGGTAGAGCTGCTTCCTCCCTGTACTGCTGAGGAGTCCTCAGTCCTCCGGCTGTTGTCGGAGGCAAGCTGCATGTTTGGGGGTGTCGGGAGGGGGCGACACTAAGACGGTTCCCCCACACCGACAAGCACCCGGCCCCTCCCCAGTCTGCTCTCCCGTCAGAGTGACAGTGCCTATCCTCCCTTCAGCCTTTCAGGCCCAATCGCCTCCTTTGCCTCCTTTCCTCAGCTGTCCCCGCCAGGGCACCCGTTTATCCACGTCTCGTCACACGCACTTCGGCAGTGTTCAACATCTTGTTGCGCCTTCTGGTGGACCGCACCCATTGCAACATTGATGATCTGCCAGCCTCTTTGTGCGACTTCCCCTGTGATTTGGAGTTCTCCGATGCCACTGCCAAGTTTTGCGGGTGGGCGTGCGCAACATATGTCTGAACGTTTCGCACCCTGGCCTTCTTCACCCTTTGTAATGGCGGCGGTACCCATCCTGCGCGCATCTCGGAAAGATGCCTTCTACAATTGCTTCATTTTGAGTCTGATGGGTACTGCCAGCTTCGCGGCTGACAAAGTCTAGGCAGTACAAGTCGGGCAAGATCTTGCGTGACTCACTGGCCAAGCTCAACAAAGCTCAAGCCAAGACTTCGCTCCTCTGCAAAGTGGTCAAAAACCTAAAGCTGGTGCAAGTCAAAGACAAACGGGCCTGGATCCCCAAAGTCCAAAGGACTAATCATTAAGCGTCTCCTCTCTCAACCCGGCATGGGGCCGTACACTGCTACGTCTCTACCGCGCGGTTGTGCAATACCCATGCCGTGAGGACAAGAAATTCTGCCTCACCGGTCCCGGTTCACGAGCTGGCATTAGCTGGCTTCGTGGTTTCCCGCCTGCCATGGCCAAACGCTCGACGGACCAGCACCTCACCCTCTTTTATGCGGACCACATCTACCGGCTCTCCTCGTTTATTCAGCGCAACTCCTTCCTCCAGGCCTCTCGCACCGATACGGCTATCATGAAAGAGGCCAAAGGCCTGATTCGTTCCCACGCTGCCTCCCCTGTGGGTAAGGCCGACTTTGTTGCAAACTCAGCACATTTATTAACACCGTTCTCACAGTTAACTTGGCATGACTCCGTGCTTGCAAAATGCACGTTTTGCCCCCTACCTTCGTTTTGGGTTATGGTTGTGGTTTGGTGGTGGTTTGGTGGTGGTGGTGGTGGTGCCTGTTGCTGTTGCTGTTGCTGTTGGTGGTGGTGGTGGTGGTGGTGGTTGCTGTTGGTGCTGGTGCTGGTGCTGCTGCAGCTGCTGCTGCTGCTGTTGCTGCTCTTCCTCTTGTTCTTGTTGTTGTTGTTGTTCTTGTTGTTGTTGTTCTTGTTCTTGTTGTTGTTGTTCGTGGTGGTGGTGGTGGTGGTGGTGTTGGTGTTGTTGTTGTTGCTTTTGGTGTTGCTTTTGTTGTTGTTGTTGGTGGTGGTGGTGGTGCTGCTGCTGCTGCTGCCGTTGTGGTTGTTGTTGTCGTTATTCTTGTTGTTGCTGCTGTTGTTGCCGGTGTTGTTGTTGTTGGCTGCTTGTTGTTGTTGTTGTTGTTGTTGTTGTTGTTGTTGGCTGCTTCTTGTTCTTGTTGTTGTTGTGGTTGTTGTTGTTGTTGTTGGCTGCGTCTTCTTCGTCTTCTTCTTCTTCCTCTTGTTGTGGTTGTTGTTGTTGTTGGTGGTGGTGCTGCTGCTGCTGGTGTTGTTGTTGTTGTTGTTTCTGGTGGTATTGGTGTGGCTGCTGCTGCTGCTGCTTCTGCTGCTGCTGCTGCTGGTGCTGGTGTTGTTGTTGTTGTTGCTGCTGGTGGTGGTTGGTGTTGGTGTTGTTGTTCTTCTTCTTCTGTTGTTGCTGCTGCTGTTGCTGCTCTTCTTCTTGTTCTTGTTGCTGTTGCTGTTGCTGGTTGGTGTTGGTGTTGGTGTTGGTGTTGTTGTTGTTGTTGCTTTTGTTGTTGCTTTTGTTGGTGGTGGTGGTGGTGGTGGTGGTGGTCGTGGTCGTGGTCGTGGTCGTGGTGCTGCTGCTGCTGCTGCCGTTGTGGTTGTTGTTGTCGTTGTTCTTGTTGTTGCTGTTGTTGTTTTTGTCGTCGTTGTCGTTGTTTCTGTCTTGCCCCCGTCTCTCGTTCTTCGTTGTCGCTTTCTTCGCCGTCGGCGGCGTGGCCGCTGTTGTTCTTTGTTCGTCGTCGTCGTCGGCTTCTCTGTCGGTCCGCGTCGCCGTCTGTCTGTGGTCGTTTCTGCCGCCTTCGGCGTCGCCGTCGTCTTTGTCGTCAGCGTTGTTTTTCCTTTCGTCTTCGCGGTCGTTGTCGCAGTTTTTCCTCGCATTCACGCCGCCGTCTGGGTCCTTCGAGATTAGGGGCTTACCTCCCGGTCAGCGGTTTCGGTTTGCCCCACTCCATCATTTACTTCGTAGAGTTTCTCCCTTTACTGGGTCTGGTTTCGGGTTTCCGATTGGCTGTTAATCTATTTCCTTGCACACTAGGTGCGCTTTTTTCCATCTACGCGTTCCGCAAAGGCTGCCTCAAGTTCCAGACCCTTCCGAGAACCTATCGCCTCCGTTTAGCTGCAGGTCCGCATCTGTACACTTCTTAAGTTCGCTTCCTCCTAGCTTCTCGTCCCGAGTAGGCTCTCTCCTGTTCCAGATCCCCCTTCTCGCGCCGAGATCGGGGGTCTGGACTCAAGACTCCCTTTTGCTGTAGGTCCGACCCACTCGTCCGGACTGGACCTTCTCCGGCTCCAGACGCCGAGATCGGGGGTCTGGACTCAATCAAGACTCCGTTTGGCTGTAGGTCTGTAGGTCCACTTCTTTCCACCCGCTCGTGCCGAATGGGCCATCTCTCGTTCCAGACCCCCCCTTCTCGCGATGAGATGCGGAGTCTGGACCAAAGACTCCATTTGACTGTAGGCGCGCTTCATCCCTCATGTTCCAACTCCCCCTTCTCGCGCCGAGATCGCGGGTCTTGACTCAAGACTCCGTTTGGCAATAAGTCTACGTCTCACCTTCCGCTCGTCCCGAATGGGCTGCTCCCACTCCAGACCCGCCCTCTCGATGAGATCCGGGGTTTGGTTTAAAGACTCTATCTGACTGTAGGTCCGTTTGTCCATCTTGTCACCCGCTCGTCCTGATTGGGCCTTCTCCCGCTCCAGACCTCCCTCCTCGTGTTGAGATCCGGGGTCTGGACTAAAGACTCCATTTGTCCACCTTGGGCGCGCTCCATCACTCATGTTCCAGATCCCCCTGCTCGCGCCGAGATCGGGGATCTGGATTTTAGGCCCCTTTTTTTTCTATAGGCCCGCTTCTTTGCGCGAGAAGGGGCTATAGCCCAACGGTGTCTTGAGTCCAGACCCCCGATCTGGCGCGAGAAAGGGGGATCTCATCGCGAGAAGGAGGGCCTGGAGCGGGAGAAGGTCCATACGAAACGAGCGAGAGGAAAGAAGCAGATCTCGGCGCGAGAAGAGGGGTCGCTGGAACTGGAACACTGATGGAGCGCGCCCAAGGTGGAGAAGCGGACCTACGGTCAAACGGAGTCTTTAATCCAGATCTCATCGCGAGAAAGGAATCTGGAGCGGGAGAAGGCCCACGGGGGACAAGCGGGTGGAAAGGTGCGCTCCAGGTGGAGAAACGGACCTACAGTTAAATGAACGTTTTAGAAAACAAGACCCCGGATCTCGCGCGAGAAGGGGAGGTCTGGAGCGGGACCTGGGCGCGTTCCATCCCTCATGTTCCAGCTCCCCCTTCTCGCGCCGAGATCGGGGTCTGGATCGAAGACTCCGTTTGGCTGCAGGTCCGCTTCTTTCCACCCGCTCGTCGCCTCTTCCCGTTCTTTCCGCCCGCTCGTCCCGAATGGCCACCTCTCGTTCCAGACCCCCCTTCTTGCGCTAATATCCTGGGTCGAACTTTAAGACTCCGATGAGGTCTAAACCTCGCTTCTTTCATCTTCTTTCCTTATGCATTTTCACCACCTTCTCGTCCAAAGTAAGGTTTCTGAAGCTTTTCCCCCAACTTGCCCTAAGTTCGGGGACTGGCGTTTCTTTCCTTGGCCCCCCGACTGCCACTTCTTAGCGGGTTGGTTCTGTTTTTTTGAGTCTTGAGTGGTTTTCCTGGTTTCTTCTGGTTTCGGCTTCAGCTTCAGTCCGAGTCACTCTATCTTGCATTCCACACTGGCCAGGACCTCGATGCATCCCTGAGAACTTAGTATACAACCTTCTGTGGCTTTGCCCTTATAGACAAGCTCCGCCATGCATGAAACAGATAAAAGAGGCTGCGCGCGCTTGCTGCCTGATCGTCTGTCTGCAGGAAGGTCTCGCCCGCACTGCGCCTCAACAACTTGAGGGGTTCATCTTGCCTACTGCAGACGTTCCCGCTTTCCCTCCGCCCCTAGCCATGGACCCTGCCTTGCGAGACACAGCCATGCCTAACCCTGCAAGGAGCATCACGCCTGAGCCGAGCACTCCCGTGCAGCACTCCCCCCACGCCGTCGTGAGGATCGGTCCCGCAAGCCCCCTTTAAATACCGTTTTGGCACCTAAATCACGAGCGTTGGCTCCTGCTCCTCCTCGACTTGCCACTGATTCCGCCGGGAGGATCACCGACCCTTGCCTCCCCCTAATGTTACAGCACGGCCAGCATGCCCCACCCCAAACCCCCCACGTGCTTCGCCGGCAAAACCTGTCCGATCCCCAAGTTGCAGGACATCTTTCGTTCTGTGTCAGCTCAATCGCAGACGCTCGCCCAGCTGGCACCAGCATTCCAACTTGCTCCAGTGCAGTGCAAATCCCGCCGTGATGCTCATGCCAGATCTCGGCTACTGAAGAGACTGACAGCAAGGGGCGCGCCCGCGTTGCCTCTCCTATCGGCGTGCTAAAAGTCTCTATTGCTACTTGCTCGGTGGGAAATGGCTACGGGCTCAAGTCCACTTCGGCTCAGAAAGTCACAGGATGCTGTCACATATCTAAGTCGCAGAAATGTTTGTTTCCCTCCAACCCCCCCCCCCAGCTCAGTGTCGACCTGGATACCGAGAGCAACGAGGCTTGCTGCTCTGGCAGGGAACCGCAACGGGGCCTACAAGCACGCACAATGCCTGTCCAACTCGACAGCGACAGTGACAGTGAACCAGTGAAACCGTCACTTAGCCCCGGCCCACTTGAAGCCCCCACGCCCCCTGCCTGGCATCAGCTTTCAGGTGAGCCTAGGACACGCACTCTTGAAACCACAGCGCGAGACATCCTACAACGATCGCAACCTCCTACCAAGGCGGATGTGGTGCAGTTGTTCCATATGATGCCGCCCCACCTTGTCAGGAACACTGCCTCAGGCGTGCATATGATAGGANCAGCGCGAGACATCCTACAACGATCGCAACCTCCTACCAAGGCGGATGTGGTGCAGTTGTTCCATATGATGCCGCCCCACCTTGTCAGGAACACTGCCTCAGGCGTGCATATGATAGGAGGAGCCTCGCCTCGCCATTGTATGCAATGTACCTGCTCTACGCAAGAACTACCGTTGTTCACTCGAGTAATCAACAAGTTTCTTGCAAGCCAGCATTCGAGTCATGTCTACACCACCTTTGTGATTCGAGCTGGTTGCCACAGTGAAGTACATCGGGACGTGCGGAATGGGCCGACGAAAGCCTTGGCTCAGCAGCTGACGCCCGCAGAGCCGGGGGAAGGGTTGTGGATTCAGGATGTGGCAGGTGATGTTGTCAAGCATTTTAAAGGGGTTGCCCTCAGAGGGACGGTTGTGAGCCTACATGATCCCTTCGTTTTCGATTCACGTCGTCTACTCCACGCAGGACACAGCTCACATGCCCATAAGCGCGTCATTATAGTAGCTTTTGCCACCATCCATGCAAGCACTCTGCCATGGTGGATTAAGGAGTATCTGCTTGAGTTAGGTTTCCGTCTCCCGACACCCCAACAAATTGCCGAAGTTACGCATGGAAGCCTGCACTGCACTCCCCCCAGGCTCAAACAGCTCACCCTCAATGTGGCCCTTCACCTCCCAGGTCAGCAACTCGACCAACATGCAATAATCGAGGTCTACGACTAGCTGGTCGAAGTGTGGACTGTAGTGAGTTCTGTATGCAACATGCAGAATGAGCCGTCCTTAGGAGTAGTGTAGTGTTCCTACTGCAACCTGCACTGGTGCCCTTGTGCCCGACTTGCACTGTTTTCTATTTCCCTTTCTGCGTACTGCACTGCCCCTTCACCCTTTTCCTTGCTCCTTGCCCTGTCTGGAACTGGTTTCACTGCTGCTGCCTTGCCGCCCTTGCCCTTTTGCCGCACTGTTGCACTGCCCTTGCTGTCACTGTCATGCCGTTGCACCTTAAATGACGCTGTAAGATTTTGTGCAGGTCTCAGGCTCGAGGTGATGCTTGGCTCGAGTCGTATTGCCGGCAGTCTACTCTAGGTGACAGGCGCTAGGTGATCCTTGGCTAGGTCACAAGGTGATGCTTGGCTTGTGAATGGTGTGACGCTCGGCTCGCACTGTAAACGCACTTTAGGCAACAGGTGATCAGGTGACCCTTGGCTGGACTGCAAAGTACTGCTGGCGTCGTAAGGGGGTACTATAGGACCCTAGGAGACTCTTGGCTATGTTGCAGGTGATCAGGTGTCCCTTGGCTAGGCACAGGTGTACCTTGGCTGAGCGAACTGAGGGAGAGACAAAAAAAAACCGCCCGTGTCCCATTCTCCCTCGCCTCCTCCCTCCCTCTGGGTTTTGTCTGGTGCGGTTAGTCTTGTCAGACATACCACTGAACAGCTCCGACCTTATATCTAAATCAGTCCCTTTACCCTCACTTACCCTCAAACCACTAACCCGCGCCACCGTGCAACAGCTATGGCCCTGGCACCAGACGCAGCAAGCTGCAAGTCGCCTGGTTGCGATGTTCACTTCTCTGGCGAGATCTGACGAACTNGTGCAACAGCTATGGCCCTGGCACCAGACGCAGCAAGCTGCAAGTCGCCTGGTTGCGATGTTCACTTCTCTGGCGAGATCTGACGAACTTGGCATGCCCAGTGGATGCCTCTCTGACCAGACCAGACGAGCTGGCTGCTGACTGACACGCCTTCCGACGATAGGTGCTGACATGGGGAATCTGACACAATCTGCTGTGGGATGGCGCTGGGCGCTGACACAGCCCACAAACATCTGGCACAAGACACAAGCACGCTGCAAGTCGCCTGGTTGCGATATTTTGCCTTGCTGACAAGATCTGATGAGCTTGGCATGCCCAGTGGATGCCTCTCTGACCAAACCAGACGAGCTGGCTGGCGCATCCTCCGACGCTAGGTGTTGACATGGGACAACCCAAGCTAGGGATGACCCTCATGGCCCCGACCACGCCAGGAAGCGTGTTGCCGTCACCGTCACCTGGCCCATGTGGAGCTGACGTGGGCAGCCAAACAGGCAACGGGAAGGGACGCGCGCACAACGTGAACCTCCGTGTGAGGCCACTGCGGCCCCGCGCTTGGACCCTTGAAGCTGGCTAGCTTCTTTCGGAACCACTGGATGGGGAAGACCGATGTCGATTCCTTATCACGTCTGAAGGATCCTGCAGAGTCGCAGGTACTGGGAGTCTGGAAGAGGGCTCCGCCCAGTGCAACAAACCTGTGTTTCGCGCAGCCTATCGCTGCCCCGTGAGAGGGGCTAACTAGTTAGTGTAGCTTGATCACACTAGAGATCAGATGCCTGTCGTGGGTGGCTTTAACTTTATTGTTGCTAGCTGTTGTTTTCCAAGCAAGGCATCGTCGACNGAGGGGCTAACTAGTTAGTGTAGCTTGATCACACTAGAGATCAGATGCCTGTCGTGGGTGGCTTTAACTTTATTGTTGCTAGCTGTTGTTTTCCAAGCAAGGCATCGTCGACAGTAACTCCTTCCTGCCACTAGCCCTATGCTCTGGTTCCACTTCACCTTCTACTTTCTGTTGTAGCTTACCGTGTGTTGCGTAGTCTTACTTTCCGGAAATGAGGGCACTAGTGTGCAGGCGCGTAGATGTGCAGCTGGGTAGAGCATCCCTTGTCTGAACTCAATGGCACTGACTTTATTGTTTGACTAGCTTGTGTGTGTCGTCCTGTGATGAGGGAAAACCTTGCACCCTTGTAAAGCTGGGACCTGTAAGAGATGCAGGCTTGGGCATGCTGTTTGTTATGGCTTTCGGAGTACTTGTTTCCTTCCTGGTTTCTGAGCCTGTCTTGCAGGTCCTGGTGGGGGAGTAGTGAACTGTACTCTTTTCCCCGCCCCTATTGTCCACTTGTCACCTGCTTGCGTTCTTCGGATCAGCCATGCGGGAGCCAAAAATACCCTTTCTGACGGTGCTCCGCCACCGCCTCGCATGCCTTCGGAGCTACGTGACATTAAAGCCGTCCCTTACCATGCTGGCACGCAATATCTGACCAAAGCCTGCGCGTGCTGCCACATGACCTGCATGCAGCGGTGGCTGCAAGCCCCGCTCACAAGGTCCGTGCCACACGATTCGCACCCTCAGCTTGCGTCAAGCAAAATTGCTCCTTTCAAAGCACGTCTGCGGCCTCTCCCGAGCAACAAGTGCGGCGTTTAGACCGTATCGCAAAGGATAGGCCTGCACTATCCCAGCACTAGCGCATCGCGACAGGAAAAGGTGTCACTTGCCCCTGCCTGTTCTGTTCCTCGCTTTTGCTCTCTCTCCCTCCGTCTCTCCCCTTCTCCTTCTCTCTCTCTCTCTCTGTGTCCCGCCTTTTTCTCTTCTTTTGTCTGCCTTATCTCGCCGCTTCTGTGTTGTGCCCGTGTGGCTTGTCTCAGCCTTTTCGGCTCCGATCTTGTTACCGTGAGCCTCACGCGCAATACTCCACACACACACTCTCTCTCTCTCTCTCACACGCTCACACACACTCCTTCCTCCTCGCGACATCAGCTAACTTCCACGGTTCTCCCACAACCTCCTCGCCATGGACTTGCTTGACGAAGCGAATGCTGCTGATCTGCACTCTTCCTCGCGACGACGCCCCGCAGGTAAATCCGCTTGACCGCCTGAACACACCTGTGGGGCACAGCATTGTCCTCCAAGACCTCCAAGGACAGCCCGTTGGCGACAACATTCGGAGTAAAGGTAGTCTAGCTGCGTCTAGCTACCCCGCATTGTCTGCATCCAGTGCGGCAGCACAGGCCTAATCGCCACCAGCGGGGACTGTGGTTCGGACATAGCGCCTCAATCCTCGGGGCAGACATAGCCATCCTGTCGAAAACGGCGCTCGTTTCCGCAAGCCAACAATGTTGGCATGTCATGCTCTGGCTTGCCGCGGTGTTCTCCAAGCCGGCTACCGTGCCATCAGCCTTCGCACAGTGCCGCTGGACCGGCCGGAGTCATCCTCGCTGTACGTTCCGGATACGCTGGGCAATGGACGCACATCTCCCACGACAGCTGTGGTCGTGGCCTTGCGGCTTCACTGCTGGACGCTGCGCGTCGTCGCGCTGTACGGCCCGGTAGGTGCTTCGGATCCCACCCTACTTTCCCGCACAGCCCCGGCTTCCCGGAGGAAGCCCCCTTAAGGCTTTCATAGACTCCCAAATCCGGCTCTGTCAAGATAGCGGTTGGATTCTGCTTGTAGGTGGGGACCTTAATTGGTTTGCCTCCGTAGCGCTAGACACCTGGCAAGGCAGGCATACGCAACGCTCAGCTTGCATTGCTTCCCCCCTTGAAGACCGAGGCCTTGTCGACACGTTTCGCACACGACACCGTAGACTGCAAGCAGAGCGTCCCATTCAGCTCTACCAGGCAGGGAAGGTCGCCAAGAAGTCTGGGAACGACAATGATGAGAGTGTTTGGCGACATGACCGAGAACAAAGCATAGCTGAATACCACGTTCTACGACGCGAAAAGCGCCGACAGAGCGACTGGGAGCCCGATCGGCGTGAAGGCCGCTCCAGGAAGTGATGGCGGTCAAGCGGGTACTTCATCTATACTGGGCTGCAACTCCGTGTCCTGAGCCTCGCGCCTCTTGTTTCTGGTCTTTCCCGGGGAAACACGCCGGTGGGAAATTTTCAGAAGGGGACATCCCCAACACTTGACACCTCGTTGTGTGTAAAACGTGGTCTTTGAGTCGTGCTTCCATAATTCAATGACGGGCCGCTGGAGCCATCCCCATTCGATCCAACCTTGCCCGTATCGGGCACCCTCTTGCCTATTCCTTTCTTGCCAGAGGAGCAGTGCCTCCCAAACCTTTCCTTGTCACCACGAACTTCCTGGAAGTGGGGCTTAGCCCCATAACCGCCTAGCATCATGACCTTTAAACGTACTGTGTCTCTGCACGTTGTGTTGGTTGATCGTCTTTCCCGTTCGCTGTTGCTGCCCTTGTCATGACAGGTCATTGAGTTTGTCACCGCGAACTTCCTGGAAGGGGGGGTTGAGCCCCGTAGCTGACTATGTAACATGACCTTTGAGCGTACTGTGTCCCTGCAAGTCGTGTTGGTTATTCGCCTTCTCCGTTCGCTGTTGTTGCCCTTGTCAAGACAGGTCATCCATTCTAGTAATAAGACACGTGGCCCTTGTACGCGGACGTGAAACAAGCTCAATCCGAATCTTCAATGCCACGTGGATCGGAGAACAACCCGCTAGGTGAGTGCTTTCTCTTCTTGTGTTATTGGCGCTGTCTCCGAGTCCAGTTGCCGAGGGAAGCCAACGTCCTTTTGCGCTCCCAAAGCCGTGGTCTGCATGCAACGTTTTGGCACCCTCAACTGTCGGGAGCGCACGAGCGCGCGGTGGAGGGGGTCAACCCCTTCACCCTAGCCGCAGCCCTGGCGAAAGAAAGAGAGAGAGAGAGAGTGTGTAAACATTTTGGCTCAAGGTGACTTCAATGACATCGCCGACCGGGAGTTCCTCGCAGCTTCAAGAGGGGGTTAGCGGGGGAGGTGAGTCCACGACCTGTGCCGTGGTGGGCGAACCGGATCCCTCCTTCCCTTTCCGAAGTAACAGCTAGCACGTTTTCTCTGCAGCCATGGGTGCCTGACTGAGCTGATGACGATCCTGACCGAGCGTAGCTACTCCATCACCACCTCTGAGTGCGAGATTGGCCGTAACATCTAGGAGCAGACGTACGAGTTGCCATCCAACATCCCGCAGGGCGCCGAGAGCTTCCGCCGCCCGGAGGTACTGTACTGTTCCGGTCCAGCTTCGTAGGAAAGGAGGCCAGTGAGTGGCATCAATGACACGACTTTCCAGCCCGTCACGGAGTGCGACGTGGACATCCGAAAGGACCTTTACTCCAAGGTTATGCTGTTTGGTGGCACCAACATATTCCAGAGCATCGGTGAGCCCGACCATCGTGCACCGCAAGTGCTTCTGAGAGTGCAGTTTTCATCACTGCGGCAAGGCATGTCGAAGAGGATCAATTCAGCCGAGGGCTGCCAGTGCACTCTCTAGGCCGTTCACGGTGTACTTCGGAGATTGACTTGCATGTATGTTGGGACCTGTCTGAGTTCGCCTGCTAACTTGTTTTAATTCGCTTGTTCAGGGATGCCTACGTGATCCTATGTGTTACTTCCTTGTTCAGGGTGAACACATGTTTGGTCTTTGATACTGCTGAGCTCGACCCCTTTGTAGGGACGCCACAGTAGCAGACCCGGTCCGATCTAAACGCATTGCCAATTTTTTCAAACCGGCTTCCCTGAGGCTGACATCTATACCACACCACCTGCCGAAACTCTTTATATCACCATTCGGGGGATGTAACATACTTGCACTTCTGAGAGAGAGATGGCACAGCTCTTGCGAAGTGGGGGAACGGACGTGTTTGTGTTGTATGGTTGCTTGTTGTTGACGGCGTTTCTGCTTACGGATTCCTTTGCCCGGCCTTCCCCCAAGCCGCAACAAGCCCGGTCTCTTTTCAAACCGATCTTCGATGGTCAGCACCTGTACTAACCTCAGTCAAACAATTTCAGCCGTTTCGGGGGCTATTGCACACTCCAAAGCACCCTGCAAGTGATGCTCAAATATGCTCAAACAAGGGGCCTAAATTAATTCATCCTTCACTCCGCTCATCGTCAACTCCGGCGAACTCTGCAATCGAAGCATTGCGGGGCGAATAATTTGGCATGTTTTTTTTTCCCAGGTCCGCCTTGTATTTGAAGATTTTGCCCGCATAGTTGCACAACAAACGGGGGAAAGTGGATCCCGGCTATTGCGGCTATTGCTCGCTTCAGCTCTATGTATTCGCCATCTGGGACGTTATCCAAGAAATCACCCGCCTCGTGCAATAAATTTGCGCATGTTTCTATGATGGTGGAAAAAGACCAGAACCTTTGTTTTGTTGTCTTGCCTGGATGAAGAAGTGAGAAGGCTCGGTCGATGATCCATCTCATTTCATTCCCCTTTAAAACCCCTGGGAGAAGAAGAGAGAGAGTGTGTGTGAAAAAGCCGGCAGATGCAGGACTGAAGCAAAGGCATGTTGTTCAAGGGTGGCGGTGGCTTGTTGGTTGAGCAAGCTATTGATTCGTGTGGCCATGTGTGCCATGCAGGTCTCCATCTCGGAACCTTTCCGGGCCATGCACTTGATCTTTCTTAGGGTGCTGACAAGCGCACGCAATGCACCAAAGCGATGTTGAGGCACTGGAGCAGGAGGCCTCGGCATGCACAGATCAGTTCAAGTCGACCAGTCGGTCGCCGGTAATCGCCATCTTCAGGATCTCCGCGAAGTCCAGCGCCTGAGGGGCCTGGACCGGCGCCTCCGCCGGCGAGCCCGGGCGCCAAAACATCCAAAGCTACCGATGCTCCCAAAACGAGAGACTTCAAATGGTGCGCGACACTTCGTCTGAGTGTGCTGCAAGGCCGCCCGGCGAGCTCCAGCGAAGCCACCGCCTGACACCCGGATACGTGGTACATGGTGATTCGTAGGACTATGCCTTGCAGGCAGCATGCATTTCAGGGCAGCGACGCCTCCACATGGGCTGCCCTGGAGGAGGAGGAAGCCATTCGACCTATACGCTCTACAAAGCTATACTGGCTATACTTTTGTTGCTGCATGGCGTGTTGGATGAGGACGCAGGCATTGAATCCGCATTGGTCGGTGCCGGCCTGAAAGTTGGGAGGATTTTGTTGGAGGATGCGGCCATCTTAGTGCAGCCTACTATAGCAGTATAACAGACGTGATTCGGAAAGTCTATCGCTGAATCTGCCTTTCATGGGTGGAGATACTGGCGGCTTTTCTATGATTTCTCCACATCAGTGCATGCCAAGTTGCGGACCCTCCGGGCTGCTCGGTTTGCAATCGCTTTTCTCAGATCTTGACGACCCTCGACGGCCTTTGGATTTGCGACGCTACCAGGAGTTGAATGCATTGCAGGCAGGCCTGCTATGCCGACCATGACGCACCTTTACGCACATGCACGACTGAATAACGAGCCCTAAACATGCTTGCCAGGATCGGTCCATGTCACGCCTTCAGGAACAGGCCAGATGAGAAACGGAGAGCTGCCGCGAATTCGCCCGCCCTCAAAGACTACCAGGCTTGATCCACACTAATATCGCCTGGCAGATATGCTGGTGCCTTCCTGACGCAGGAGAAAATTCGAACACCCCAACCAAAGTGCAAACGGACTCGGCACTGGAAAAAGACTGCAGCTGAGCGCAGCCATGCCATCCATGCCATGCAGTCGCGCAGCTGAAGGTCTGGTTCACTGAGTGTTCACTGCAGGCATCGGTTCAAAAGAGTGTGGAGGAGTTGCCCTGAAGCAAATCCCCGCAGGAGTGAGAGCGTTTGACGCTGACGCCAAGGTGAGAGATTCCTTCTTTCTTCTGTTTGCCAACTCTCCTGTTTTGGCCGCCTCTTGGGGCGCTTTCTGGGGGGCCCCTTCGGGGGCCCCCGAAGCGGGCTCCCCGATGAGGATACAGTGCCCGGCCCGGGGCTCGGCAAGCCTTCGACTTTTCGCACTGCCTTTGCTGACTCTGACGCTTCCAGGTGACAGAAAGGGCACGGAGGCGGAGGGCAAGGAAAGCACGAAATTCCTTTTCCCTACTGGCAACAGGGTGCCACGCTTGTCGATGGCTGTGGGCACTCGGCACTGCGCTTGCGCTTGGACCGACTCCAGCGAGCGCTGTGCTGGACGTCCTTACAGGGCTCTCGATGCCACGCGGCCTTGCTTTGGACCTCCGAGAGCGGCGAATGTATTGGACCGAGGCCGGAACGGAAAAAGGGTTGGAAAAGTAAGAGGGTTTTTTTCTGACGTGGGCCGGCTCGCCCTTTGCAGGGTGGCACCCAGAAGTTGCGCAGCGCCACTCTCGACGGCCAGGACTCAGATAAACACACCTGTCGCATTCGATCTTTGGTTGACCTGCCACTCCCGCTTGGCAGGACCTTCGAGACGTGGTAGCATCTTGACCGCCTGTGCAGGCAGGTTGTTTGGGCTTGGCTGGTTCAAGTGTCCTGAGGTGAAGACTGAGGTTCAAGAGGCGCCCCGCGATGTGGCCGTGGATGCCGAACAGCGGAAGGTGGCCCCCTCTGCCCTCCCTTTCTTCCCCCACGCATTCTTCACGACATTCTGCAGCTACCATGAAACAGTGCTCATGCTTGCGTGGCACTTCCTCCGTCTAGCCAGACTGCGCGGATTTGTCCTTCTGGCGGATGTTGCGTTTCACGCCATGCAGGTCTACTGGACAGCCCTCTGTTGTGGGCTCCGTCGAGCAGACCTCAACGGCGAGAACGAAGAGGCTCGGGCCCCCTCGTGGCTTTCAATCTCATTTGCCCGGAATATATCAAAATGGTCTATGCCCTTCTCCAACCATGCCGAACATCTGCGGTGCTTGCAACGAGCTATACCGCTTCCTTTCATTTGTCGAAGGCTGCGATGCCGCTTTCTGAAAGGGGTGTCTTTCCTTTCGAAGTCATATATGCGGCATCACGCAGCAGTGACGCAAAACGATCGGAGAGGAATCCCTTGGAAATTCGTCAAATCCGAAATCGAAGAGGTTTTCCCTTCACCAAAAACGTGTAGGACTGGCAGGACCACAGCTAGGAAGCTAAGCGTGCCAACGGTTAAGGCTTTATTGACATCGCAAACATTGACAAGAGTATCCAGACCATTCAGACACGTAAGGATTAAGTAGCAGCAGCAAGATCAATTGAAATTGAGAAGAATGCCAGCATCACCATCGGCAGCAACAGCAACCACAACCAGAACAACGATAGCAGAAGCACCAACAGCACCAACACCAACAGCAGCATCGGTAGTGCCACCAACACCAAGCAACAAGCAACACACAGACACCTGACAGCAAATAGTAAACAACAACGACAACCACCACCACCACCACCACCACAACCAACACAAACACAACCACAGCAACCGCAACAACGCAAACAGCAGCAACATCAACAACCACCGACCCACCGACCGACCAACCGACCCACCCACCCACAAACTAATCAATCCACCCACCCACCGACCAACCAACCAACCCACCGACCAACCAACCAACCAAACCAACAACAAACAAAACAAACACACCAACAAAGAAACCAACTACAACCACAACCACCACGACCACCCAAACCGACACAACTGGCACAACCGACACAACCGCAACAACCACAACAACCACAACCAACGAACCAACCCACCCACCAACCAACTAAACAACCAGAAGCAACAACAGCAGCAACAGCGGTACCACCACCACCAACGACGATAATAGCAACAAGGTCCTCGCGCTTTTTTGCCGCCCCGAAGGGTCATGCAATCTGTTTTGGATGTGTTCCAAAGAGTTTCATGACGGAAGTGCTGAACACACTGGCAGGCATGGTTTATTCGGCACGTGGCATTGATAAGGCTTCACGCGTCGAAGTTGTAAGTCCTGGGCAGCAATGGTCCAAAGCCACTTTTGTTTTGCGCGTGTATATTATACTATATATATATACTCCTTCGGGTTTGCAGGGCATTCTACACTTCAGGATTTCGCAGGTTTTGCATTAAGTGGGTGTGATGTCACAGGGGCCCAACATGTGCGCTCAACACAGCGAGTTTAGCCTCAAAGCGCTTGCGCGAGTGCAGCCTCCCCAGGTGGAATTTGGCAGACCGTATAATTCCTCAAAACCTCACCGAAAACAGGGTTGTCGAACCCACGGAAATTTGAGCTCAATCGAGTCCGAGAGAAGCCGGAAGCGTAAACCGATGCAATCCTGAAAGGAGGAGATCTGCTGATTGAGAATTCCCGCAAAATAGACTGAGGGAATTCGCAATTTGTAATTCTGTGCTTGAGCGAAGGATACGATTGAGGAGTGAGCATTTTCTTTCAAAGCTGAAGTTAATGATGTTAATGATGCACGAATGATCACGGTTTCTAGAGTCATCGTGTACTGTACTTCGATCATCCTTGAACGTTGAAGGTGATCTGGCTTTCGAAGGGATCATGCAACTCTGATCTGCAGTTTTCTCTCCGACTTGTCGACCTGCCATGCCGCCTTGTTCTTGCGAAGTAGGAGGCAGAAAAAACGCAAAATCCTCAACAAAAAGCGAAGCGCACGGGTGTCCACAAGAAAGCGCACAAAACGGTGTTGAAACTGATCGATGGTTTTTGAAGAGATGGCACGACCAACTCGCCCGCAATGCAGAAGTCGCAAGCCAGAGAAGGTCCTGTAGATGCCGTGCAATTCGCTTGATTTTGTCCGAACCGCCCCAACGTTTGCACCTGTAAACCATCCCTTCGCAAAATTGCTCAACGCCCTGGGGCGGCGTCAAGCACGGAGGCCAACTATGATGATGATGAGAATGCTGATGACCGTGAGCCGTACACGGCTTTCCTGGGACAAGTCCGGTAGCCATTGGCAGAGCGAGTCTAATGCGACTATCACCACCTTGTCGCATACCATCAAACACATCTGGAAAATGTTCTGTACAGGTTGGCACTTTTGACCGTCTGCCATTGGGCGTCCTTCATGGAACGAAGCAGCTTCCAGGTTCAAGCAGGCATTCCACGACATCATGAATTGGCAATATCTGAAGAAAGTCGTTCAGAAATACACCAACAGACAATTGCGGTTCTCACTGCAACAGGGTTGCGATGTGAAGCAGCTGTGAGGAAGAATGATGCCGAGCTATTATTATCATACGACACACTGCAGCCCTCGCCTACTCTAAGGGTTGCGAATTTGCGGCGTTGGAAATGCAAAACGTTGTCAGAACCACGATATAACACCGCAAACGACAACCCATGCAAACTGCAGGAGTTGCGTGTTGTAAGAACTTGGAAGGCAAAACGGTATCAAAACCAACGCCGCGCGACGCGCCGCGCCCAATGCAAGAAGGGTTTGCGATTGTCCGGAGGAACCACAAGAAAACGACAGACCAAACCCCCGACACGGAGAGAGTGTTGCCAAGCTGTCAAGCGTTCAGCAGGACAAACTGCGCCAGAATTCCCGTAAAACTGCGCCAGACAACCTGCGTGATCACTATCTGGCTTTGCAAACCTTGAACGTTAAATTTTGAGCCGGCTGAGCCTTGCACTCGCCTGGTACTCCCGAGCTCCGAGTGGCAAAAAACATTGAAGAGGAGGAATGATGTCAGATCTGCTCTACAACCTTGCAGGGCCATTGTAAGTAAGCAGTGCGAGTTTGAAGCATGACGTCAGAAGCATTTTGAGGTGAACGGTCACGCTGTAAGCGTTGCAGTACGAAAGCCAGGCATCATGCGCCTCCCACTGGTGTGGTTCCCACCCGCAGATACATAAATGGATACAAAATTGGAAGCACCGGAGCACCGCGTCCAGGCATCATGTCATTGCCATGCATCATGAAGGCAAGCAGACCACTCCGCTGAAAAACCGTTTGCAATGCTCTCGGGAGAGATTGAGGTGACACAGACCCAAAGGAGCGGCATGCAACGGCAGGTCATCTTCCAGTTGTAAAGTCGTTTGTGGCAAACTCTTGTAGGTGAAGGACAAAGTGCCACTGATGGCTCCCAGGTGGTCGCCAACGCAGAGTTCGCCAGCGGTGTCACCGTGAACAAGGATGTTCTTTACTGGGCCGACTGGATGTCGGGAGGCCAAAAAACTAGGTCACATCAGAAGGAGTGGCAAGATGTTTCAAGCTCTTCCGTCAGCTGAGGAACGGGCGGATTCTGCGAAGGAGCCCCTCTGGACTGGAGGAGCTGATGCCCAGAGAGTGCTTGGCATTCAGGTTCAGGATGGTGCAGGTTTGTGTGAGGGGGAGGTTTATCCACGAGACAGGAGCCCATTGTGACAGGGCTGGCCTCACCAGTCGATGTAGCTCTCGATGCTGGCAGCGGCATGGCCAGGGGCTCGCGAGGGATGAGCAACCCTCCCGACAGTGCCACTCTTCTACTTCTGCTGATACGCCGTTGTGTCTTCTCCACATGCAAGCGGTTATGTCAAAGCATGCGCTTGTTTCGGTATTGGCATTGTTTGCCTGGTGCGGGGTGGTTCATTCCTCTCCTCCAGATCTACTGGTCGGACGTGGGCCACGCCCGGACACAGAGAGCGCTTCTGGATGGGCGCGGCATCCAGGCAGGGACTGGCATGTGCTCCCAAAGACCATAGCTCTTTATAGATTTGCTCCATGCTGCTGGATCAGAACTACGTCTAGGAACAAGGACCGATCACCTCTCGCCTTGCGAGGCACTCAACATGAGCTGGGCCATCATGAACACTTATGGCATGGCCATCGATGCCTCTGACAGGCCTTGGCTTATGACACAACTGCGGGCTGACATGCATCGCTTCGTGCATAGGAAACTTTACATGACCGACTTCGAGAAAACTGGCGACTTTACAGGGAGTGCCTCTGACTACGCAGGCTCTCGGGACTATAGGTGTAAAGAAGTTAAGGCGGATTCTCAAGTTCAGGCCGCATCATCCGCACCAACTTGGACGGGAGTGATGCCGAGGCTTCGAGCTAGAATGCTCTTACATTGTTGCGAAGACGAGCCGAGCAAGGCAGTCGAACTGCGCAGCCATCTGTATTTTTTCAGGTACTGGTCAGTGAACCGGGCATGAGCATGTCAGACACTTGGAAAAAGGTGAGAAATACTGCGCTTGCTGCGCTGAGAGCTGCTGCTCTGCATCACCAGGCCCTACGGCGTGGCCGTGGATCCGGAATCTGCCCAGGTCTATTGGACCGACCGAAAGGCCGGCCGAATACAGCGGCTCACGCTGAAATGCCCAGCAGGCGTCCTGGAGGCACCGCCGTGGCACAGCTGTCCATGCCAAGAAGTAGTTCACTTCCTGGCAGGTGGCAAGCCGCATGAACAGCAGTAACATCAAGGCCGCGCTGCAACCGCTGCACTGCTGAATGTGTGCACGGCTGCTGGACAGGCTGAATTTGAGTCTGCAGCAGGGTGTCCAAGAACATAGGATACACACCCCGTGCCTGGCATGGGAGATCATACGGTTATAAGTTATGAACCATCAAACCCGGTGTTCGTAGCCGCCATCGGCGCACTTGTTCTGGACAGCAAAGCCGTCCTGCGCTGTGCTGCGGCGCTTATGTCAGGTTGCACACGGCACAGCGGACCATGGCAGTTCCATCCAGGCCCGGGGTTTAAGCAATTTCCAGCTCAGCGCGATGTGCTATGGACCGGACCGGAATCCGGAGCTTGTGCGGTCGAGCTGTTTATCGAGCTGCAGTGTTCAAGGGCGGCACGTTGGATTGAGAACTGGACGAATGATCGGGGCCACTATAGCCTTTTCAGACCTCGAGTAATCGGAGGAAACCGAGCCTTTCTCGGTTCCGAGCTCAGGCTTAGGAACCTCGTGGAAGTATGTGGCTTCTCAATCTCTCGGGACAAGTTTTTATAGCGAATTTGTAAAGGAGAATCGGTCGTCGCGTTCGTAGAGCGATCGGCTCGCTTCTCGGCCAATGCAAATCCAGAACGGGGATTCTGCCACTCGGCTACAAAGTCGCCACAGTACACTGCAGGAGATGGAGCTTTAGCAGGGAGTAGTTTGGATTTCGCTTGCATCGGCAACGATTATTAATCGGCCCTGCCCCCTTTCTTGCAAAGCAGGTGCCGTGTCCGGAGGGTATGGGCCTTGTCGTCGGTTTGCCTTTCCTTCAATTTGGTTGGATGTGGGGAGGGATCGGAACTTCAGAGTGCTCCCAGGCTACAATGGATCAATGACGTTAGCCTGCAACAACAACAAGTTCTCGCTGAACGCTGGGTCCTTTCCTCAGCAATGTCGAGTCCGGAGGGAGAGAGAGAGAGAGAGGGAGGAAGAGAGAGAGAGGGAGAGAGCACAGACTGAAGAAGAGCGACAGGGGAGCAAAGCAGCAGAGAGAGACCGAGCGGTGTAGGGGGGCAACTCCCTACACCATAGCCCTGGCGAAAAAAGAGAGAGAGAGAGAGTGGAAAAGCAGCATGTGTCTTAGATCCAATAGTGTTTTATCGTGACAGGTTGCAGCCCGGGCATCTGTCACACCCGCACAAAGCCCAGCACAAACAGGGACCGTATGGTGGCCGGAGATCTGACTCTTCCCGCAAGACCTGGAGAAGGAGAAGGGGAGAGAGAGAGAGAGAGCTACTCTGTCTTGCTGCTTGATTCCCATTCTGCCAGTTTGCTGTGGAACCGCTACGACCGAGGAGCAGATAGCCAAACCGTAATTTATCAGTACCTTAGTTCGTTCGTACAGTTGATTTGGATGTTGGTTCAAGGCAGTCTCGTGCACAGTCAATCCTTGCGACCGTGGAGCGGTCAGCCGTCAGAGCAAAGATGGACTCCTGATATCGTGGTGTTGTCGATGTTCTTTCATCATGCGGGGGACCATGATGCCAGACGGTGCTGAACAAACTTTGCAAGTGAACTCCTATGTCAGGGGAACTGAGGCTTCATCTTAGCTAGCTGCGCTTGTATCGTTTTAGCCGTCAAAGTCCTCCCGACAAAATGCTATGTGTCCCAAACATGATTGGCACTCCTGAACATCTATAGTCCAATATACTTCGCTCGTCTTTCGGGGGAAACTCAACCATTGTATCACGCTCCCTCAAAGCCCCATAACAAATGGGTGCGCATGGGGCCGGGGGAGCTGACAAGCCCCTTATGCCCTGACGCAGAAGAGAGGGAGAGACAGAGCGGGAGACACCCAAAGGGGTATTTCAGACTTACCGTCACGGACTGAGTCGGGGTTGGCCTTTAGGCCGGGGTGCTTGCACCCAGACCCCTAGTAAGCAAGCATGCAAGAGAGAGAGAGAGAGGAAGGGTCTCCCAACAGCTTTACCGGAGGCAGAGCAGGTAGCTCCCTGCTCCTGAGGCCTGTCGAAAGACAGAAGAGTCTCCCTACCCCTCTCCCACCCCAGAGCTCCAAGCAAGCAAGCAAGCAATCAATGGTCTGCCAGGTCCAGACAAAGCACTCGCGAGGAGGGTAGAGGGAGGAGTGAGAGTGAGAGAAGGGGACCGGGGATGGGGCAACTCTGACGAGCAGAGCCTCGGGACTGCTGTGGAGGACACCGCACCGTAGAGCGGAGACAAGACAGGAAGTGGCTACATGTTGTTATGACTTTCTGTCGCTCTTGGTGCTTTGGCCCGAGGCCATGCTATAATGTGGTGATCTGAGGCGTGTGCTGTAATTTTTGAAGGCCACGGGCACCCCGGCCCCTTACATAGCACGTCGTTTCAGGAGAAAGAAAATGTTCTGCAGAAACTCTTTTTGCGAAGCGAGAAAGTAACTTCGTCGGACCGGGTTTGTTTCCAGGAGAGCAAACTAGCTCTCGCTCGCCCCATCATTCGGATAATTGTCTCTCGATTTCACCACTCGGGCCGACAGTACGGCCAAGAAGTGTGCAGCTTCTCCCTATGAAGTTTCTCCTATGTCTTCGGTTGTTGGAGTGGTCGTGTTGCTGTTTGTAAGAGCTTTGCCTGCAGTGTTGTCAAACCATCCCTCCTGCCTTGCTCAGGCAGCGAAGACTTTCGTAGTGTCGCTCTGAATATGTGATTTTGAAGCGAGCTCAATCTGAGCTCAATATTGAAACAGCCTAACAGTAGCCTAACGCGAAGATGCAGGGAGCCTCGTGCATTTTGTAAGCTGTCGGTGTTGCCATGGTATTGATTTGCATAATTTCGTACAAAAGTAAGGTTCGTTATTCAAACTACAATCCCCCCGTCAGCCCATAAGGTGAAGACTTGTGTAGCTTAATTCAATTCAGAGTCCGAGGCCCTGCCCATGAGGCGAAGACTTGAAGGCCTGTGTAGTTTATTCCATTGTGTTTAGTGAGTGTTCTGGTTGTCATGGTTGTGATGTTGATACGTGTCGAAGTTTCGTTACTTAAGTTCACAACCCCCGCCTTTTGGCTATAAGGCGAAGACGTGTGCAGCTGGTCACAAGTTCTGCAAGCGGGTGCGCCAACGTTTGTTCAGGCTCGGAGAAGCAAACTCCGTCCTTAACCAAAGTTTAGTCGGGAGAAGCAAGCTTTGCCCCGCCGCCTTCTGAGCTTGTTCGCCTGGAGAAAACAACCCCGCCTAACAATTTGCCCAGGCAACAACCCCACCCCTCCACTCCCGTCTGTTTATTCGCAAAGCTACAGTTCGTTTTGCCTAGGGAAACAAAATCAATCCCTCCCGCCTCACCCCGCCCTCGGAGTCTGTTTTTCCTAGGCTGGACATAATTTTTGCGCAGGGAAAGGAAAGGCACTAGTCAGTAGAGTCGAGGTTGCGCAGCTTAAGAAAAATCCCTGCACCCGCCCTTCGATTTTTTCCGCTGGGAGAAGCCGACTGCACCACCCCCTCCTCAGTTCTACTCGTAGGTTTTGTGCTTCGGAAAAAAACCTGTGTCCTCAGCCAGAGTTTGCTTTGCCTCGGAAAAAATCTTCTTCTACATCAGCTTTCCAAAGTTTGCGAGAACAAGTAAACTCCGGGCAGGAGAGCTTGTTTCGACAGTGAAGAACAAACTCCGTCGGTCAATCTTTCTATTGCCCCCTGAGAAACAGACTCTTACGGGAGAAGTTCGTTTGGTTCTCCCCCGCCCCCGAGAACTTGCGGAAACGTTAAGTTCTCATCCAGAACTGAACCCGTGCGAGGCCGAAGCAAACTTTCCTGGCTACACTTTGTTGTTCGCCGCTGAAACAAACTCCCGTGGTCAACATCTTTTCTAGCCTAGGAGAAACAGGCTTGTGCGGTGCGAGTTTGATTGTCTCTCCCTCCTTCATAAAGCTGAGGAAACGTGAGTTTCTCCTCCAGACAAAGTAGACAAACTCTTCTGGCCAGAGTCTGTTCTTCGTCAGAGCGCACCGGCCCGGCCGGAGCTAGGTTTTCGCCGCCGAAACAAACTTTCCGAACCGGAGTTTGTTTTTCCGCGAGAGTCTATGACAATGATCAGACCTGACAATCCGTTGCGCAGCAACGGGCCAGGGACGGTTCATTGCCCTTCTGCATGCTGTGCACGGCTGCGGAACCGGGCTTCAAAGTACTGCTGCTGCAAATGCTGTGCAGGAAATGCGGGAAGCATTGTGCTGCAGGCGAGGCCAGCAGATTAGCCAAGGGCTTTTACCAACGAAGCCATCCCTTGATTGCTCATGACTGCTCTATTGAGCTGATTTGAGCTGCCACCTCCACCCCGACCTAAGCAACGATCGGTCGCTTGCATACTGTCGAAGGTTCCGCAGCATTGGAGCTGGACGGCAGCACTTTCGCCTGTTCCCAAGCGTTGAGGTACAATGGAGCCACTGTGCCGAAAGAGCACGGAAGCGGCCACACTGTGCCCAGGGCACGCAAACTGATTAGGATCTCCATAGTCATTGGTATCGAGGGGTAAGGAGGAAAGATTCCTCCATGCAGTCGATTTCCTCGCAAGAGCAGGAGCTGTCCTCACAGAAACAGGGGAAGCAGGGACGACAAAGGCAGCAGGAGCAGATGCCGGAGGACGGCGTGATCTACTTACTATTGAAATACATGCGAACTGGGCACACTCACAGAAAGCACAAACACTTTGGGATGCCCGTTCTAAGGCCCTTGATCACCCTGGCCTGGACGATCGCGAGGCCGGAAGCTTGTGATTGGACCCGTGTCCCTATAACAGTGTGACTGTGAGCTGTGTTGGTTAATGTAGGTGGCCTTCTGCATGTGGCATCCGCCTCTAATTGTCATCGTCCCAGAAGACGAACTGTCGAAGGAGGATGGTCCTGTAAATATTCCCCAGTCAGGAATCGATCTTGAGGATCGCCCAAAACATGCTGCTGCCATTGGCGTCGTCGTCAGACGTGCAATGGCCCGATGAGATTCGGCTATGTGCACTATAGAATGACATTTTCCTTTCCAGTAGCTGCTACATGGTGATGGAACCAAGCATGTCGCGCCTTTCTTTGCATGGAGTAATTACTCTCCGCACAAGAACGCAGCAAAGTGTTCGAGATTGTAGCTGAAAGATTGTCGGTATTCCTGATCAATTTCGAAGGACTTGGCTTATCGCAGTATGTGTTGAAACCCTGGCCTTCGCATGAAGATATTTTTCCCATAGTCTGGGAAGAGTGACGGTGGCAGATGTTCTGCGTAGAACGTTCCATTGAAGAGGAGAGTGGCCTCAACACGACTGCTTGAGAAGCCTTTCTCTCCTTTTTGCCAGCCAGTACAACTGATTGTGCTGATTCGGAGCATGCATGTCTGCACTGGCTTCGGTCAAAAAAATATGTTCCAGCTCGAAATGTCTTGTTTGGAGTCGTTCAAAGTGCTTGCGTTGAAATCTATCCTTTCGTCCACTGGGAGGTGCTGGTGAGCGCCTGCCCTGGGCACCTCGTGGGAACGGCGGAGTTCATCTGTCAGGACTGTGCTCGGAGAGATAGGGAGAGACGAAACAAGTGGCAGTTGTTGTAGTTGTAGTAGTAGTTGTTGTTGTCGTAGTGTAGTGCTAGTGGTCGTGGTGGTGCTGCTGGTGGTGGTGGTGGTGGTCCTACTAGCAGTAGTAGTAGTAGTAGTAGGAGTAGTCGTAGTAGTGGTGGGAGTAGGAATAGGAACAGGAATAGTAATAGCAATCGCAACAGTAGTAGTAGTAGTAGGAGTAGTCGTAGTAGTGGTAGTAGTGGTAGGAGTAGGAATAGGAACAGGAATAGTAATAGCAATCGCAACAGTAGTAGTAGTAGTTGTTGTTGTTGTTGCTGTAGCAGTAGCAGTAGTAGTAGTACCACTACTACTACTACTACTACTACTACTACTACTGCTACTGCTACTGCTACTGCTACTACTACTACTCCTACTCCTACTGCTACTGCTGCTGCTACTGCTACTGCTACTGCTACTGCTGCTACTGCTACTGCTACTCCTACTGCTACTACTACTACTGCTACTACTACTACTACTACTACTACTGCTACTGCTACTGCTTACTACTACTACTACTACTACTACTACCACTGCTACTGCTACTGCTACTACTACTACTACTACTACTACTACTACTACTCCTGCTGCTGCTGCTGGTGCGAGTACTAGACAGCAGCCCCCTGTTCGATAGTACGATTCCTCCGGTCGCGCAGTTTCGGCTTGGGCTAATTGAAAGTGAGGAGTGTGGAGCTTCGTGGGTTCTTGACGCTCCTGCGGGTGTCAGGGTAAATCCCGCGTCCAGCTGCCACGCAGCGCCGGAAATGATCGGGAGGCTGGGAAAGGCCGTGTGGTCGAGAGCCACTTGGTGGCGGTGATGGGTACTATGACTACTGGGTGGAGCAGACCTATGGGGCTTACGCCTTGGAGAGGCTGGTGCCTCTGCACTTTTGTGCAAGCCAGCACGCCAGCTGCCGAGTTTTGACAATGTACCGGCACCCGGTCCACGTGGACGTTCTTCAGGCTGGTGGGCAAGGACCAGGTTCTTCAGGTGAGCTGGCTTACCGAGGAGGACAAAGCGAGAGCTATCGGGCTCACCCAGGGCTTGTGTGTGATGCGCCGGAGTTGAGTGGTCTTCCGTCCAACCGCAGCAGCTGATCTTACAGCCGTTGCTGTGCAGACCGGTCTTGCTGGTGTGGCCGACCCACCGGCCAGCCCGGAGGAGATCCAGCTGGAGCCGAGAAGAAGCGAGAGAAGGGCAAGGAGAAAGAGAAGCGAGAAAGCAAGGAGGACTTGTTGGCCGAGATCGGGAAAAGAAGCCCTGCAGAACGTCGCGAGAGATCGGCGTTGGAGCTCCCCCAAGGCCGTGGCTCTAAGGATAAGAAGAGGAAGAAGAGATCCTCGCCGAGTGATGGAGACGAGTCCAGTGACTCGTCTTTTCAGTTGGCCGCCCTTCCGAAAGGCGAGGAGATTTTCAGCTGATTTATCTCACGGCACACCCGGCGGTGGAGATCGGAGCACGTAACTTCAAGGAGTTGTCGACGATGTTGACAGTCATCGACGCCGTCGCGGACATTCTGGTGCAGAGGCTGAAGGCGATCCGCCATGCTCCAGCAGGAGCTCAAGAAGGAGGTCCGGACCGACTGGAGCCTTCGGCGAGGGAGCAGGAGGACCCCGTGCTGGGAAGGCCGACAAGGAGCAGGGGACAAGGCAGTCCAGACCGGGAACGACAAGCCGCCCGGCAACCCACCCAATGCCGCGGCGCAGGCAGGGGCAAGAAGGGCAAGCTGAGATGAAGTGACCGGCGAGGGGGAGGGAGATCAGCCGGGAGCATCCGGCTCCAGGTGCTCCTCTTTGAGATCCCGATCCTGAAGCGGGTCCTGGCTTCGATGCCCGAGCTGCACTTGGCCAACGGGCGGGTGGCCGCTGCTTCTGCAAGGATCATGGGCCAGGTGGTAACGGACAACTCGCAGGGATAGTGATAGATAATATTGATGTTTGATCGGAGACCTTGCTGATCTTGCTGGAGATCGTGGCCCAGAAGTTCGGAGTGCTGTCCAATGAGGACATTCATCCGAGTGCCCTGCTGCACTAAAGAGCACTTCAGGCAGACGCCCGTCCAGCTCCTCTCGATGGCTCATGAGAGTTATGCTGGAGTCTTGGGCTTGCCATGACCTCGTTTAGGAGACCTGGCTGGAGATCGTGGCCCAGGCAGAGAAGGTTGGCCAAGCGGCCCTTCTGAACCAAAGGTGGGCTGGCTGGCTCAAACCACATCTAACGCCTAGAGGGCTATGCTGAGCTCTTCCTGGGAGAGCCTCAAGCAGCCCTCGGCAATCTTTATACCGGCAGAGATGTCCAGAAAGCGTACAAGCTGACCTAGGGCGGCCATCGAGCCGCACGTTCCCAAGTCTGGGGACGCAGGGAGGATCTCCCTTGCCGAGACCGTGGACACCTCTTTGCGATTGTTCGTGGAGGACCCAGATTCGGTCCGGATGGTACCATGGCCGAGGACGCTGAGGCTTGTCCTCAACTTGAGTCCCCAGCAACCAAGTGCAGGGGCGTGTTCCTGGACTGGACAGCCTTCGGCTCACGTGGGCTATGCGCCAATGCGGGATCAAATGGCCCTGGTGGAGGACGAGGTGATCCTGTGCTACGGGGAAGACATGCTTTCACTTCTTTTCGCCCTCACCAAAAGTGGCGGGGCTACTTCGTTATAGGCAGGGTCGCTGCCAGCAGTTGCTTCAACGATGGTCTAGGTGGGCAGCACAGCCGGCCCCGCGTGAAGAGCACCCCCATGGGGTGGTCCAGCATCGTCGACTTTATCCAGAGCTCGCTTGAGAGATTCAGGAGCTTGGCTGGAATCCCAGCGGAGAGAGTTGTGAAGATGGGCGAGCAGAAATGCCTTTGAGCACTCCGCGGGAGTACCGCAGCTTCTGGGTGGACAACTATGATGGGTTCAAAGTTGGCTGCCTGTGTTGCAGGAATCTATGAAGGGCGGCCCTCGGACTCTCAACTCCGGCTGCGAGGGGTCTTCAAGGTCTGGAATGTTGGGCGAGACCCAAGGCTGAGGGCACGCTGGCATGAAGCTTTTTGGGTGCAGAGCAGCTAGGTGGGGGAGCGTGGTTTGGCCGGATTGGCACGGAAATCTTCGCATCCTATGTGCTGAGCCTGGCGAGGCGTGTGGATTTCAGGAGCTGCTTTCGGCTTTCGGTGGTTGGCAAGCGCTCAGTGCAGTTCTGCAGGCCGCTGGCCTGTCTTCGACCAGCTAAACCGTGAAATGAGTGAGGGCCTGTGGGGATGAGACTGAGCGTCGTGGCCGAAGACGAGATGTTGATGATAGTGAGCACAGCCTCTCGGCTCGGTCGGGCCAAGTGCCACCACCTGGAATCCGGAGATGACCTACGAAGAGCCTGCGAGCTGATCGGCCTCCAGCCACAAGCGCTGGTCTACACCCTAACGTTTGCGGACATCAAGAAGATCACGTTTGAGGATGATCTTTGGCGGAGGATGACCGGGCCATGAGGGAGCAGCGCCAGATCATCGCAGGGCCCGGGAACCACCGATGGCTTCCTTGATGCCATGACACAGCTACGACATTGGCCGAAGAAGGCAAGTGCTGCTGTGAAGCTCGCACCGTGCGAGCTGGTGGACCCTTGGAAGGTGGAAAGGAGACAGCTGGAGGCTGCCACCGCACTACACCGAGCCGAACTTGGTCAGGGGTCTGCTGGCAGATGAGCAGCAGTGGACGTTGGGGTTTTACTCCGACCAGTTTCTGAGGACCGGAGGCAGCAGCTGATCGCCAGCTCTTGGGCGGTGAAGGTGGCTGCGCGGCTTCTGATCAACTTGGTTCTGCCATTGTCTGAGGCAAAGGAGCGGGACCTATGCCTATGCGCTGAGTAAAGTTTGGGAAAGTGGAGAAGCCCGAGCCCAGCAGATGCAGCAGAGCTCGTGGAGTGCTAAGTTCGGGCCGGGGTCGAGCGGGCGGGTCAACGTCAGTTAGGCTGGACATGGGGCTGCCCTTTGTTGCCGCCGACTTCGGGCGGAGGTCGGTGGATCCGACCGTTTGGCAATGGAAGTTAGGAAGCAACAAGGACATATCACCCTGCTGGAGTCCGTGGCTGTGCTGGACCTCCTGCAGAAGTTGACCCGGACAGCAGAGGTGACGAACAAAAAGGTGATCTGATGGTGGACAACCAAGGAGTGGTGGGAATCCTGGCAGAGGGCAGAAGCAGTGCCAGGCTGATGCAGAACCCCCTCCGACGGACCACCGCCTGCTGGTGTCTGGGTGAAGACCGAGTGGAACCTAGGCGACGGACCGAGTCGCCGCGTTCGCAAGCGAGCCACGGGAGATGCCTAGGGGCAAAGCTGTCCTGGGCCATCGCACCAAGGGCGAAAGAAAAGCTGAGCGCAAAGCATTAGGAGCCCTGCGATCCCAAGTTGTTGCTCCCAAAACCGAAAGTCGGTACCTTGTTGCTGTTTCACGTTTCTTAGTTGCCTTTTGTCTCACCGGGAGCCTTATCCCTCGAATTTTCTCTTGCTCGATCGTTAAGTTTCCTGTCTTATTGGAGAGATTAGGGAAGATGGCGACCCAAAGGCCTATGCCAGCGACACCCTCAGTGGGCTCGGTCATGTCATCCCTTCGGTTAAACCGCGCTTGATCGCAAGTTGGTGCCTCCATGCGGCATGGGGGCGTTCTGAACTACCTGCACGGGCTCCTCCATTTACGGTGGCACTGATTGATGCACTGGCACAGTTTTAGGTTTTCACACCTTCGCCCGCTCCGGTGAGTTATTTGCGGCTAAAGGGGGTGACTTTGTTCTTCAGCGGGGGAAGGCACCTGAACCTTGCCTTCGAGCAAAAGTCAGCAGCGACAAGGTGCCGTGGAATCTCTCACCATTGTTGATGTCTTTGTGGGCATTGCCGTTTGCAATCTTTGCAAGAACAAATAGCCTGGGGATCTGATCTCCCAAGTCTCGCCAGCATTGCAGCGTAAACCACTGAATGATCTGCTCCAGAAGCTTGCCATTACGGCCCCATACAGATGGTGCTCATTGAGGCGTGGCGGCGCGATTCATGAGTTTCGCAGATCTAACAACTTGGCCAGCGTGTGCCTCAAAGGCCGTTGGACAGAGGTCCGTGCGGCGCGCATTGCTTTTGCGACGGTATGGCACAGTTGTCTGAGCTTAGCCTTGCGTGCGAGGCTTGATTACGAGTCCATTTGCTTCATTGGACTCACCCCGCCACACCCACCCGTGTCCATAGTCTCTACCTTCCTCACTTTGCCCTTGAGCCGACTACTTTTAGCTGCGTCGAAACGGTGAGGTGGATGCCAGCTGGCTGTTCATGGGTATTGACCCTTGTGCGGGGGCAGCCGGGAAGGTTGTGGCTTGTGCCGCTAGGTGCGTCGGCCTTCAGTTGCGCATGTCCGGGGGGTGTGGCTGCCGCGCTTGGCCTTCGCTGGACATGGCGCTTTCCCGAAGGTCGGCTGCGCACATGTCTGTTCTCGGCATGCCGCTTTCCCGAAGGTCGGCTGCGCACATTTCTGTTTCATTTTGTCACCAGACAAATGATCCGAACCGCTCTTTAGCACAGCTCGTGACCAAATAAGTGTGAGGAGGTTTGAGCAGTAGTACTAGTACGAATACTAGTACCAGTACCAGTACGAGAACTAGAACTAGTAGTAGTCGTAGTAGTAGTAGTAGTAGCAGAAGCAGAAGCAGAAGTAGAAGTAGAAGTAGTAGTAGAGAGAGTAGTAGAGAAAGACAGAGAGAGAGAGAGAGAGAGAGACAGAGAGAGGGATGGAGGTGGAAGGCAAAGGCAGCATAGGCAGCGCATGGCAGTGTCGTGGGCGAGATCGAACTCAAGGGGGACCATTGTGCCGCAATAGTAGCGAACAGGCGGCTCGCGATACGGGGCGGCGTGGTGCGCAGCAGGGGGCTGGGGGGGTGCGGGGCGGGACCCGGGCGCGTGCTCGCGAGATTTGCTTTGTGGATGGTTTTGGGTTCACGGGTTGACCTTGTTTGCATCGTTGTCAGTTGATGGCGGCCATGGTAGAGCTGAGTGGAGCCCCAAGTGTGCAGTAGTTGAGCACAGTGGGGTCTGAGCTTAATGGCAGCAGAAGCGGAAACTGGGTTTGCTTTCCCTGTGTGTCAATGCCGATCCAAGCTCACCTTCAGAGCGCCTCCGCTCGGAGACGGGGGCTCTTGGTCACCCAAGCCTGCAGAAAACAGATTTAAATGGAAAACGAAAGAGAGAAGGGCGAGTACTGGCTGGAGTTGGGGCCGAAGGCAGTGTCTAGGACAGGTCAGGAAACTTTGAATCCGATGTGCACCAAAGTGCAGGGGGCCTTCTTCGGGCCTTGCGGCGTGGAGGAGCAAGCGTCAACTTCCCTCTGTGCGCGAGAGAAGGGACATGACCCTGCATCGCTCGCGGGACCTCTCTGCCAGGGGTGACTGCCCTGCCGGACACAGAAACTGACTGCAACTCCGGTTCGTGTTCAGACGTTCCGCCGAAAAGTCGAGTTTGCTCAGAATTTCGCAACACACAGGAAGCCAAGCCGCCCATGCAAGGTTGAAATCAAGCTCGGCGTTTGGTCACAGTATTGTTTCATAACAGATTGCCAATATACGGCGGCACATCCACCAGCCGAGGTGCATTTACAACAGGGGAGAATCCCCGCACCGAGCGGAAACGACAAGCAAAGCGACCGTACAATGATCCTGATGACGCCCCAACTACAAAGCGAAAAAGCGATCAATTCTGTTTGTGCCCCCGGCTGCACTTCGCATCCGGAGGAACCTCCCGAGGCATGTGAACCACACTGCGTGACTACATGTGACTACCGTGGACGATGCGACTTGTCGCACAAGCATGTTCAGTGACTGGCGAACGGATGAGCGCGTACTCATAGGTGAAGTCGTTGCACCAGAACTTCGCGGCGCTTGAAAACATGCGCAATGAGCTTAGGCTTAGATGAAGTCCAAGCTGGAAAGGAATGGGCAGGTTGCAAGGGGATGCCAGCGTGAAGATGAGCCCGATGGGCCTTGACAGGATGCATTGCAATTGCGGGCGCCACTCCTAAACTTACATATTCCCGAAGCCGGCTTTGTTCCCGCGGATTCCAAGATGTGGCTTATACAGCGCTCTTGGATACGCCAGGCATGGCAGGTAGAGTGTAGAGTGCGTTGAATCTAGAGTAACGCGCTAACACGTGAGTTTCGGTCCCTCGGCTCGATACACGTAGTGGTCTCCCTCTCTGTCCGAGGATGGCAAAGCACTGCTCAGCAATGCTGGTTGTCGCCGAGCACGCTCCTGCCCCGCAGGTCAGTTCCTCCTGGTCATCCGGTTGAGTTCAGTACAATCTTTTTTGTTTGGGATTTATAGACTTGGCCGGGCAATGCTGGTAAACTGTCGCCAGATTGCAAACATGCCGAATCAAGAGCAAATGTCAGGGCCATGCACTGGTGCAGCATTCTGCCATGGACCACGGCATCATGGAGCCCAGCTCTTGCCCAGAAGGCTTTGAGGACGCCTCAGCTGATGTGCGTTCACGTGTTCTAACAGACTAGAGTAACTGCATAGGTTTGCTTCCATCGCCGGGGTAGCAAACTGTAAGCATCTGGAACCTTCGTCGTTCACGGAGACATTTGTCCAAGACCTGGGGACTGGCACGGCTATCGAACATTGCATGCATTGATGCCCATGACGACAATGGGTGGCTGTGCAACTCTCACAGCCTTGCTTTGATTTCGCCGCTGCGCAGGGCCAGTATTTCTTGCAATGCCAGGATGGTACAGTGGCACCGAACCCGGCCATAAAGCCTTCTACGGAAATTCTTCAAAGATTTCGGCAGACAAGGTGCAGAAGCATGGGGAGTTCTCCTGTCGGGCCACTTGCGACACCGCTGGCAGCCTTTGGGTCGACGACGGCGCAGTGGAGGCCTTTTGAAGACTTAACCTAGGCCTTCGACTGACTCGGCTATTACTGGTCACAGTAGTTTGCTTTCCAGTGTTTTGTTGTGATCGTTGATCTCCCAGGATGGCGGTAGGCTTCTTGGTGCCGACAGTTTACTCGTGTCGCGACAGTGCAACCTTTGCTGAAGGAAGCATGGTATCAGAACGACCATGCGCAATACGCAGCGACACTGCACAAATGCCACCCGGGGTTGTATAATAACCCCACGCGTAGGATTGATGGAAGGAGTAAACACAGTGTTGGTGATAGCACGTTCGGCTTGTAACACGATAAGGAGGAATAAAAAAAGATAACGCCACATCTTGTCTGGTTGCTGCATGATAACGTGGCAGGCAGGCGATAGAGCAACGAGTGTTACCATTTACGGTAGTAGAGCGATAACAGAACGATAACAAAAACGATAAGGTTGAGTTCACCAGAGTGTCTTTGTGAACCCTTGGCCACATTGCCTACTACTACTGCTGCTGCTACTACTACTACTGCTGCTACTGCTACTACGACTACTACTCGTACTCCTACTCCTACTCCTTACTCCTACTCCTACTCCTACTACTACTACTACTACCTCCTACTACTACTACTACTTCTACTACTACTACTACTATTACTACTACTACTACTACTACTACTACTACCACGACTACTACTACCACGACTACTACTACCACGACTACTACTACTGCTACTACTACTACTACGAGTACTACGAGTACGACTACTACTACTACTGCTACTAACTACTACTTCTACTTCTACTACTACTACTACTACTACTACTACTACTGCTCCTGCTCCTGTTCCTACCCCTACTCCTACTCCTACTACCACTACTACTACTACCACCACTACTACTGCTCCAAGTCCTGTAAAACGATAAGGAGGAAGATGAAACGATAACATCATAACGGATCAATAGATTTAAAACGGGGTTTCTTTACAACCCCAGACCAGACGAACCAGCGACGAGGTGATTTTCGAGCAACGGGGAAATCTGTTAATTGGCCCTGCGGTAGCCTCTGAAAGCAGGCTGTTCTGACCTGCCGCCGCTTGGCTCTCAATGCCAAGGTCCTTGAGTCATTACGACTACCATTTGCAAAGCAGCTAGAAAGTGAGCAGTTCGTTCTCGTGCGCCTTCGCGTTTTCGAGCTGCCATCAGTTGGTAGCGGAGCTGCGATGAGACGATCTTCCTTCGGCGCGATTCGCCGGAAGATCGACGACCGGCGCGTTTCGACCTCGACCCCCTGTACCCGATCACCAGCAGGATTGCTGATCTTGGGCTTAGCAGGAGGAGGGGTCGGAAAGCACACGGCCGAAACCGGGAATTTGAATGGCCAAAACTGCTCGCACCAGTTCCCGGAGATGCTGAAACCTCGTCAGTCAATACCCACCTTAGATCTTCTGCGCCCTCCATTTCAGCATGCTGCTGTCGAACCGTAAGGGTAGAGAGAAGCTGTTCTGCTGGAGGGCGAAGCTTCAGCCTGGTGTACAACGCAATGGTAGGCTCGCGCGTCAAAAGGACTGGTGATCTCGCCAAAGCTCGAAGATGCTTCACTTCAACCACCTGCAACTTACGAAGACAAGCAGAGCTCAGCCGCCCTAGGCCATACAGCGCAGCAGATCTGACACAAAGGGTGTATAGTTGCATCCTCTGATGCAGCATCAAGTATTTGCGAGCGCTGAGACCTTTGGCGAGGCGGCATTTGGTTGCCTGGGCCGCGATAAGTCGATGGTTGAGGGTTTCTTTCTCATAATTTCATACGACACGCAGCTGTAGAAACTCTTTAGCAGCCCGACCTCGGACCCTCAGTACTACACCAGATTTGCTGGGGATAACCTTCATGCTGTGTTGCTTGTACACCTTAGGATTATCCGAATGGCCTTGAAAGCAAATTTGAGATCCGAGATGCTGTCGGTGGTAAAACTGTCGAAGATTATCCGAGTGGCCTTCAAAGCAACTTTGAGATCCGAGATGCTGTCGGTGGTAAAACATAGTACAACTGGCATGTCTGTCGTCTACATAGAGTGTGAGATGACGGTGCACCCAGTCTTCAGGAAGTTGTAATGTCAACTGGAGAGTCATGTACGCGCTACAGACAAGCCACAGCAATGGTGCCAAAGCACGACCTTGACGGACTCCTCTATGCATATGTGTCAGGGCACTGTGCCCCTTGTGTTGTATGGTAGACCGACAAACTGAATGAAGATCAAGGATAGCCGCAGACAAAGCATCGCTCGCGCCTGACCATTGTAAGGCCTGCTATTTTCCGCTGTATAGTTGTATGTGATAGGTGTGGGGATAGCCAGTGCAACAAGCGCGTGTGGACGGCTATCGATACCCACAGAGAGCGGGGGCACACTTGCAACAGGTGCCAGCCCGGCCGGGCTAGCGGGCCCAAAGGGGCCCGGAAAGGCCAGGATAGAAAGGGGTGGAGGATTCGGGCATGCAGATAGCTTCTACTCGGAGCTAGGCACTCGGAAGCAAGAGGCACCGGATAGGGTGCCGAGATTTGGCCGCAAGGTCCGTAAGCTAAACCCCTGGTAGCCTGAGTGGCTATGCTGGGGGATGGCTAGCCGAAGGCTAGCTGTATTCTCCAGGCAAACGGGATATTTGCCACATCCATGCAAAAGTCCGTGTGCTAGCAGAGCTTGGGGTCGTCGCTCGGCTAGCTCGCTCGCTTACTCGACTACTGCTGTCGTCCTGGAGGTGTCTGGGGAGGGTGGTGGGTGATAGTGGCTAGTGCACGTACCTCGTGACGAGGGACGAGTTACGACTATGTGTGCTAGCCTACCTATCTAACCCTCGAAGCTCTTGAAGGTAGCTTCGCTAGAAACGAAGTTTCGTTCGCTATCGTCGCTCGGCAGGATAGTGTGCTGTCTGAAGTGCCTGAGTTTCCCCAATGACGGCTCCGACTTCTAGGCTAACTGCACCGGACCACTCGACCTCCGTGTTGAGTGCGTGGATACCAAGCGCTCTGCTAAGCACGACCTAAGCTTGCCGAAGGTGCGCAACAGCTACTTGGACAGGATCCGAGCTAAGGAGTTTGCCGCGGTGCTGCTATCACCGCCCTGCTCCAGCTTCTCGCGGGCTAATTGGGCTAATTTCAAGGGCCCAAGGCCTGTCCGAAGCTACAAGCATCCTCGGGGGTTGGAGACGCTAACTCCTGTGGAACGTGACCGCGCTATCCTCGGCAACATCTTCGCGGACTTCTCCTTCGAGGTCGCTACCTTGGTGGCTGACGGGGCCGCTAACTTCCTGGCTCTGGAACAACCCGAGGACTTGGGAGCGCTAGCGTCTGGACCACACGAGGGGCTCCGGCCCGCCTCGATGTGGCAGTGGCCACAGCTAGCCGACCTTGTACAGAAGGGGCTACGCACCGTGGTTTTTCAGCAGGCTAGTTTCGGCACAAGCCCATGCGCCTGCTCTTGCACACTCCGCTAGACATGCCGGACTTTGTCTTCGAGGGTCTTCCTTGTTATTATGATTCTTCTGGTTTCTATACTGGGCCGCTACCCTCTGCACAGGGCTACACCAGCATGCTGCAACGTCAGGCTAAGGGGGCTTTCAAAACCACTGGCTCTGAACAATGGCCCGCTAAGATGTGCCAATGGCTCTCTGCACTGCTACTGTCGTCCTGCTTGCACTCTGCTAACGCTGCCTATTCGTGGCACCAGTCGAACGAGGCCCTACTCAAGAAGGCTATGACCACCAAGTTCCCGTCAACGCTAATCCTCATGGAGCTAGCGGAGGAGCTGTCGGCCAAGAACTGTGAGCTCCAGCTACAGTGGATCAGAAGGGACCTGAACCAGCTAGCAGACGACCTCACCAACGAGAACTTCGCTAGCTTCGACCCGAACTTCAAGTCCTGGAGGGGGAAGCGCTAGTGTGGCGGGTACTTTGGCCGTCTCTTGTCCTACGCGACCAGCTACTTTGGAGCTGGGCGTGGCGAAGAGGTCCAAGCCGGCCCCAGCTTTGTGAGATTCGCCAAGCGAGCTCGTAAGTTGGGTTCCTGGTAGCCCTCCGGCTGCGCTAGGAGATTGGCTAGCCTGAAGGCTAGAGACTTTCTCCGGGCGACAGGGACTTCGCCACACAGCTAAGAAGAGTGAGTGTCTGCAGTAGCTGTACTAGGTCAAGCTAAGACCTTTCTTAGCTGCTACGACCCCTGGTGGTGTCTAGGGGTGGTGGCGGGTTCGGAAGTGCTAGCTAGTGTACGCACTCGTGCCGAGGAACGAGGTACGACAGTGTATGCTAACGCTAAACTTCCTCCTTTGTGAAACATCGAAGTTGTTTCGACTTAACTAGTTAAACATCGAAGGTGTTTGCTAGGAACACATCGCAGATGTTTCCGCTAGTTCGTGCTTCGAACACTGGGGTTCACATGGCTGCTAAACGTACATGCAATGTCCGTGGCCATTGTGCTAAAGAGCCCCCCGGGGGTGGGGGGGGGGCAAATTTGAAGTGCCCACCCAACCCACCCTGGAGATTGGCTAGCCTGAAGGCTAGAGACTTTCTCCGGGCGACAGGGACTTCGCCACACAGCTAAGAAGAGTGAGTGTCTGCAGTAGCTGTACTAGGTCAAGCTAAGACCTGTCTTAGCTGCTACGACCCCTGGTGGTGTCTAGGGGTGGTGGTGGGTTCAGAAGTGCTAGCTAGTGTACATTATTTGCGCGTTGAAATCTTGGTGGCATAGACTCTATAGACGACCAAGGTAGCATTCTGTGGCCCGCAGTGTGACTGTTCATGTTCAAGCCTGTAGATGTGCAGCGAGGCGCTCAAGGCCAAGTCTCAACGAAGCGGTTGTTGCTAAATTTTTGGTGCTGGTGAAGTTGCTGCTCCACTATCTCTGGTTTTTCACGTTTCGGAGCCTCATCTGTTCATGTCTGATTTGTTCGTGACTGGCCGCAAGCAGCTGTTTTGGGGCTGTTGTTGGTTGGAACCTTGGCCTGGTTGCCAAATACCGAGCCCGTTTGGTTGCGCAAGGGGGCCGCGGGCCCAGGAACCTCACCCCCAACCGGAACCCCAACTCGCTCGTTCCAGCTTCCTTTGGCTTGGCCTTTGTCGTTTCCCTTTTTGGGTGTGTAATCTGTCCAGCCAGAGGACTTCTGGGATCATCCTTGGTCGGAGCCTCGGCTGCTCGTGCTCTTCCCGATTCGGAGGTTTCAAGAGTCTTGGTACTCTTTTGGGGGCTTGGAACCTGTAGCCTTTGGGGACGCTTTGCCGTAATCATCGTAACCCTCATCTAAGCAAGCCGGGGCTGTCAGGGCGCTCATGCCGCCAGCGCTTTGAGAAGGCAGCGTGGGGTGAGATTCGAGCAGTGAGGCTAAATCACCCGAAATACGAACAGGCATGACAGGACACAGGAAAGCCTGTGGGTGAGACGCTGTAGAAATGTCGAGAGACTAGTCGAACGAGGCTCATTGCACAGTCGTGCGGTCAGTTGTGGCACGTCGAAGTGCCTGCGACAGGGATAATGCTTCTCTCAACCGCCTCGAAAATTTGCCGTGCCAGCGATCCAGGGCTGCATCATAGAATTTGTCATGTGTCTGCAGTAAGCAGGAATATCGATGGGAGAAACGTGGGTTGGGGACATAGGTAACTTGTCCAATCAAAAGCTTTGTCTCGTCTCCCTTGGGAGTCCAGATCTGAAGCGTCTGCCGCCAAGTCTGAAGACTGGCGTGCTCTTCCTGTGCAGAGTGTTCACCTGAAGGTTCGGCCAATACATCCATACATCCAACAACGCATAATCGGGCTGCATTGCAATCCGATCATCCAATGGAATATCGCTCACCAAGCGATTTTTGCAATCCTGGGACTGTGGGCCGCACCAGTTAACGGCGGCCTTGCCGCATAGCTTCTCGAAAGGTAGTCGCTTGGGACTCAGTGAAAAATTCGGGGGATGTGACGATGTGGTTTTGCATGGCAGCTACAGTGTCCCACGATAATTTGGCCAGCTGCAAGTAGTACTGCATGTTCTGGCCCAAGGTCTTCTTGTTGAGAAGCGGTGGCAAGTCCAACTGCCATACAGGGCCATACAGTTTGATTGCTTTTGCTCTCTCCAGGGTTTGTATTCCAGCGTGTACTGCATCACGACAAACTCGTGCTGAGCCCTCTTGTCAAAACTGTCGTAGCGAAGATAAAGCTGATCCAGGCTAGGTCCTAGGTCAGGTAGAATACTCTTCTGGTAGCATTGCTTGCTGTACGTTGTCGGCTTGCTCCGACTATGTTCCGTCAGAGGGATTGTTGTAGCATCGACCCGTTGTATGGGTGGCAATAAAATCTCCACGGGAGCTTTTGCTGTTCCTCAAGCGGTTCTGCAATTCAGGGTCCAGGTCGGCAAGATTGATATCCAAATCCACGAGCTTGGCCTCAAATATCTTCTGTCTTCTGCTTCTTGGGATCTTCCCTCCATTGGCGGAAGGATCCAACTCGTCTTGCGGAGTCTCATAGGTAGCGCAGGTCCAGCGGCCTTGAGCTCCTCACGCGCCGCGCAGGCAGCTCCACGTTGCGGGCATCGGCCATGGGTGCAGACGGTGCAGATCTAGAGAGAACTTAACGGGTGGGGAACCAGCTCTGACACTCAAAACAAAACTTCACTGTGAAAGCTCCATGGTAGACCCCTAAGGGGAGAGCACGGGACCTAGGAAGTGAAATCCTAGTCGGTCCTAGTCCTACCGGCGCGGCCGGGTGGGTCCGAGACCCGTCTCTGTGCTTGTGCCAAAGGCTTACAGCCCTCTGGCCCACTGGTCCCACCCAGAACCTCCAAGTGATCTTGCAACACGCCACGGAATCCTGCCGCGACCTGCAGCATGCCTTGATGCAGTCAGCTCTCTTGCGCCGAGCGGCGGGCAATCTTTTGCGTTCACCAACCTCGGAGAGGCTTGCCCCAGCTGTTGGAGGAGCAGCTAGAGCGGAGATCATTTGGTGTATAGGCTCGTCGACGGGCCAGTGCTTGACGGTATTCATCCTGAACCACGAAGGCAGTATTGATTTTTGTCACAGTCATAGGAATATATGATATATGACATTCTCGCCCTCGGCCGTTCCATCCACGATGCTGCCTTGGCCAAGCTTTGCCAGCACTTTGTCTGGCAAGTTGGAGAAGTTACCGGAGTTATGTCATTATGCACAGGGACAACGTTTAACGAGTGCGCGTGCGTCAGCTGGAAAACTTCGAAGCTGGTCCAGGACCTGGAGACGCAAAAAGTACGCCGACGACTCTTTCGCCGACGAGAAGGGAAGGGCGCTGGTCTGGGTGGGGCAGGAGGCACGCCCTCAGGCCTCGAGAATTGCTGAGGTTCGAGATTTGGTGGAACGGAAGAGCTGGGATAGGGCACATGTCACGGATGCGTCGTGGACGAAGCATCTAGCTGACAATGCCTTGCTTGCTGACCGGAGCACGAGTCGCACGAGCACATCAAAGCGGACGTTGTCCTGCAGAAAGCCAACGGGGACGCAGTTCTGAGGGACTCGTTGTCGGGATACACGCAAAAAGCCTCCACGACAACCTTATGCGAGAAGGGAACCAGCTTCAGGACAAGTTCGCGGCATTGGACAGTCCACCGCCGTCGCAAAAGGATAGATGGTCTGGGGATCCAAGCTAGCCTCACCACACCAAAAGCAAACGCTAGCAAGGACGTTCTTATGAGCTGCTGTCCAGCGGGACTTTGGAGTCGAGGCAGAGAAGGAATTTCCGGAAGACCAACTTGTACGCCGACAACGAGGTAGGTTCAAGCCTTGTTGACACGCGCAGCCTAGACCGTAAGCATAGTTTGGCGGGAGCTGTGGAATGGCTCTTCGGCAGCTTCAGTCATTACGACTACGGTTTGAAGCAGCTAGAAAGTGAGCCGTTCGCGGTTGTCGTGCGCCTCCGCGATTTCGAGCTGTCATCAAATGCTAGCTTCGCCCCCGTCTCCACTAGAAGTGATAAAATCAGAAGCAGATACGAACAAGTCGACAAAGAAAGCAGGGGCACGCACATGCTGCAGCAACAACGGCTGCAGCAACAGCTGCCACTGCTGCTGCTGCTGCTACTGCCACTGCCACTGCCACTGCTACTGCTACTACTACTACTACTGCTGCTACTACTACTACTACTACTACTATACTACTACTACTACTACCACTACTAGGCGACAGCCTGCTCCTGTGACCCCCTCTCGCCTCTGCATGCGGCAGCCGCTTCAGCGCATCTGTCTCTGCTCCAACGCACACTGCTTTGTTGCCCGGCTTGTTCCTATTATTTCCTATTACATAAAACTTTCTTGCTACATAGGGTTTTCCGGTTAGATAGGGTTTTATCATGTTTTATCATTAGAAAGGGTTTTCCTATTAGATAGGGTTTTACTATTAGATGGGGTTTTACTATCAGATAGGGTCTTCCTATTAGATGGGGTTTTACTGTTAGATAGGGTTCTCCCTATTAGATATGGTCTTCCTATTACATAGGATCTTACTATTAGATGGGGTTTTCCTCTGACACAATGGTGAAATGAGATCTCTTTTAAAATGGTTTGGCTTGGCTCGGCTTTGCTTGACCGGCCAAGCCTCAGGTTCTGGCATGGCAAATCCCGCTAGTGCAGTAGCTCCTCTACAGTAGCATAGTACTCCACTGCCCTTTCACAGCAGCACTAGTACTCCAGCGCATGCCCCTCTAAAGTAGTAGTGGTGGTCGCCCGCCTGCTCCTCTAAAATAGTAGTAGTCGCCGGCCTACCCTCTAAAGTAGCAGTGATTCTCAGCCTCTTGGTGCTGCAGGGCCAGATAAGGGGGTCACAGGAGCAGCTGTCGGCTACTGCTGCTACTACTATTATTACTACTACTACTACTGCTACTACTGCTGCCACTGATACTGCTACCATCACCACCACCACTACCAATATCAACACCACTACCACTACCACTGATACTACTGCTCCTGCTGCTGCTGCTGACTGCTACTGCTACGACTCCTGCTACTACCACTACCACTACCACTACGCCACCACGCCGCTACCAATACCACTAGCACCCCCACTACTACTACTAGTGCTCCTACTACTTCTTCTTCTCCTAACACCACCACCACCGCTACTGCTGCTGCTGCTACTACTGCTGCTACTACCATCATGTGTTTCTGTATAATGTGTGTATGTACATTTCTGTAAGAAAGTTGTTTATGCATAATGTGAGCGCCTCGGTCGTGTCGGTCTTACCCTAAAACTTTTTGTGGGTTTCGGAGACGCTATAGGTTCTTTGTACAGCTTTGTAAATCCTTGGGGTTCCGGTGTCAAGTTGCATCAATTTCATTAGGTGCGGTTTCACCAACAATTTCTGACTCGGTTTGACGACTTGAAGGGCATCCCGGTCTTTAGACAGACGGAGCAAGTCTGAAAATAAATTACTTGGGGACGCGGAGTCAGGATGGAGGGTGAAAGAAAAACACGATGCAGTCATACTGTTTTTCGTTTGCTTCAACTTTCTTCCGAAGAACCCAGGAAATCGAAGGCCTGTGGACATTGTTTCCTGCCACGCGAGAGTGAAAACGCAAGAGAAAAGAAGCAACCAGCGTTTGCCACATTTTCGCAAAAAGCAGAAAGGAGAAGCAGCTAGGAGGGACAGTGGGGAGAGTGACGACGGTTGTCAAGAGAAAAACAGCGGGGAAGAAGACCGTTGCTTTCGTTGTCCCTCCGTTTGCCTTCATCGTCCTGTTGTGGTTCGGTGCAAGAGCAAAAGCGGGGGCAAGAGCAGGATGTTTGTTTCTGGGCTTTTCATTCAGAAAGAAACAAGCAAGGCAAGTGAATGAGGAAGAGGAAGGCACGCCAGCCAAACAAACGCATAAAGGCAAAAGGGTGGATAACGAAGGAAACGGCGTGTTTCCCCTCGTTTTTCGTTGTGCATTTTCCACAAGCTCTTGTATCTCTGAAAGATCTGTTTTTGCTTCATTTTCTTCCCTGCAATTCGGCAATTGGCCAGTCATTCTCTGCTCGGAGCTGGCTCTTCTCCCTGCATATTGTGGTTCTTCAATGGAAACAAGGAAGGTGAGGCCGAAACAAGAAGACCAAAGTCCATTTTTTCGCCTTCCGCCACATGCTCTCTTCATTCTGTTGTGCCGCCGTCCTCCATGTCGTCATCGTTTTGAAGAGGATGAACCAAAAAACAAAGGAAGACATCAACGATCAATGGTACCAATGGTACCTTTATCAAGTTATTCTCTTCATTGTATTCCGGTTCGTGTTTTCCTTCTTCTTTTCGGAAGTGTTGGCAAGTGACAAACCTTTATGAGGGACAGGGCAAGTAACAAATGAGCGTCGAGCGTGACCCCTGGTTTACTATCCGAGCCGATCGTAATTTGACAGCACACGCGCATTTCTTTCTTCAACCTTACCATTTTCCTCCGTTCTTCTCTTTCTCTTTGCTTTTCCCTTGTGCCCTGAGCACGAAAGTCTGCGCCGGCAACAACAGCAGCTGCCCAGGGCAACACCCTTTGCGGACTTAAGACGTTGGGTTTGGACAAAGGCTGGGCCTGTTTGCGCTGAGCAATATCTTCAACATTGCCTTTTTTATGCTTGCAGCTCAATTTCTCTACGCATGTGAAAACAGGGAAGACTAACAAGAGCATCGCATTGTTGTGCGAAGCGATGCGGTAAAGATTGAGAAACACCACGGCAAAACAAAGTTGCTTGAAGGGACAGCAGCTCCACTGTTGGTTTACTTGTCTGATTGCCTTCCTTGTTCAAGAACGGAAATACGGGACGCTCCTCTTTTGCATCTTATTGTCTTGCTTGCTTCCTTTTCAATGGCTTGGCAGACGCAGCAGCCACAGCAAAGAGGAATCGAACAGAGCAATGGGGACCACGCCTTGCTTGCTTGCTGCTCACCCGTACTCGTTGATTTTATGCTGTGTTTCCCATTTCTCGAGATTTCTCTTCAGCTAGTTCGGGGCATTTGCCAGATTGAACTCCGGGTGTAGAGTGTAGGATTGACGTTTTGTAACCCTGTTTGGCAGGCTGCCTGGAAAGTAATAATACGAAAAATACGTCAAAGAAGTTATGTTGATTAAGAAAGCCGCTGTGGGGGACCGCCATGCCTGTTCCCTCGCGACAAGACAAGGCCGCCCTAAGGAAGGGGAAAGCACAAGGTCTCCACTCTTTAATGCTTTTTCGTGCACGTGGATGAGGAAGGGAAGGAAAGTGGACACGTCCTGGTCCTTTTTGCAGGGTCTTAATCCTAATCCAACTGTTCTTTCCTAGTGCTGATGCTGTTTCGTCTCTCTCTCTCTCTCCCTCCCTCCCTCTTCCTGTTCTTGTCAGAGCGAAGGGATGCCAGCGGAGTGGTTTCCTCTCATCAGTTCGCTTCTTTCACTTGCACGGAAGATAAACGAGAAGTGCGAAGAGGAAGAACGCTGGTGCAGAGGATGGGAATGTGAAGAGAGAAGAACAGATAAGATAGGTCTTCGCGTGCTTTGTACAATCTTCCGACACGTTGGTGGTGGTGTTGGGATGATGGTGTAGTTGCCCCACATAGCATGTTCTTTCAAGAACCACTCGTCGGAGCAAAGATCAGATATGCTTTTTGTTTGAGCCTCTCCGTTTCTGGAAGTGGGGTCTGGTAACTCAAAGAAGCACTGCTTGCACTGGCCATGTTGCCCAAATGGAGCCGATGCACTTCGATTCGTGCGCCACACCATGTACGAGCTTTGCTTCCATGTTCGTATAATTTTGTATACCTTGCCACATGTGTATATACATATATACCTATGCAGACTACACATACCCAGATATACACGTTGTGCTCGTTTCACAGACTTTCAACGTGTCGAGTTCCTGCGGACAAGCCAAACCAAGCTGAGAATGCTAACTCGTACAAACAATTGCACGGAAAACCATGCAAAATAAAAAATGCAAGCTACACCATCTCTACATCCAGAAACTCGTGATTGTTTCGGAGAAATCACATCCGTGGCATGCACCGACACGCATTGCCACTTGTTGCAACAGGTATCCCATGGAAAGATGATAGAGGGGGGCACTGTGAAGGCATCAGGACACTGACGCACCAGCAGAAGAGTGTGGATTTGCGTAGAGTTTGAGCCAAGTTGCACCTGCAATTCGTTCAGGTGGTGTGCCCCAAAGGCTCTGCAGGCCAAGGGGTGTACCTCTCCTGCGAAGGCCCAACTCTCAGTTCTGGGGTGCAGTACTTTCTTCCACCTTGTGTTATCTTCCTCCCTTTGTATGACAAGCGGTGTGATTGTAGGTGGGTACATCAATGTCACGGAAAGCACTTGCCAGCGCTCCTCCTTTTGCCCGGTGCCGGTCCCAAAAGCAAGAGGGGGCAGAATACGAACTGCCTCAGCGCTTCACATGGCTCCGCGGCGAGTGCCGAGGCTGGCGTGGTGACATCGGGCAGTGCAGAGGCCGTGATGACGGCAGTCCTCACTACGTGTTGGCGGCCGATGCAAGACCTTCAAGGTTCCCTATGACAACCTGGACGACAAAGAGCTTCTCATCCTCGCCACGGGCCGAGCAGACCAAGTTGAGCTACAGATCCGTCGAAAGGAATCACTGGATGGACGGTCGAATTTCAGAGTGGAATGGAATGCAATGCCAAACGGGACAATATGGAATGACATGAAATGCAGCGGATGAAATGAAAGAAGTGAATTGACACGCATGTTTCAACATAGCAAGCGAATGAAGGAACGAATGAATGAATGAATGAAATGGAAGACATGGAATAATGAAAGATTCGAAGGCATGACAGAAATGAGTGGAAAGAAAGAAAGAAAAAGGAATGATTGAATGAAATCAATGAACAGAATGAAATGAAGGAAATGGAGGAATGAGTGAGTGAGCGAGTGAGTGAGTGAAGGATTGAAGGAATGCATGAGTGAATGACAACATGAAATGACATGACCTGACATTGAAAGGAAGGAAGGGACGGACGGACTGAGATGAAATGAATGAACTACCGCTCTAGGCTTGTCCAGATGGCTTTTCTGGGCCTGAGCCTGAAGGAGCAGACGGCGGAGAATCGCTGGAGTTGAATTGAAAGTTTGAGCCTCGACGATTCGAGGTCTTTGAACATCGTCTGCCACAAAGGTGAAGTGGAAGTGGAGCGAGGTAGCTGCAGACAAGGACACGACGGAAATAGGCTGTGAGCTGCGAACCCATCTTTCCAATAAAAAGCGCTAAAACCGAGGATGTGAGCCCGGCCTCGTGGCATCGGCACTTGCCCCGAGCAACCCCGCGATTGCACAGTCAAAAGGATGCGTCATTCTCGCTTGCCAGGTCCAGGACCCTGATCTCGCCGAACCCGAAGTTCTCAGCATGGCGCAGCGTCCCCAGACGCTCTCTGTGGGGCGCATAACGGGCCGACCCGTACAGACGAGGCATGGCTCCTTAGCTGACGGCGAGCTGGTGCGGTTGGAGTGTCCCGACGGTCGTGATCTCGGTTGTCGCACGATTGTTGCCAGCAGGATGGTGGGGAGAGGCACAGAGAGAGAGAGAGAGCTCTTGCTTGCTTGCTTGAGGCTCTAAGGGAAGTAGCCCGTGGGCTAACCCCCCCCCGCGCGGGCTCAAGCACTGCACCTTTGTGCCGCCCCCTTGCACTGGGGGGGGAGGTGGGGGTTAACCTGGATTGTGATTCCAGGGGAGCCTTCCTGCCTTTCCCAGCAGTGCTTGAGCTTCACATCCGCAGCCACGTGCTTAAGAGGCCCCAGGGTTTCTCGCTCCATCCGACCCTTTACCGCGGCCCCCTTCGGGGGTGGCCCGATCATACTACCCGTTTGAGGAACTGAAGGTGATCTTCCTGGAAACGCCGACACGGCGATAGCGCGGGCAAAGAATGCCGCCTGTGCAGGTATGCAGGGGGAACGTGTGCCCCAGGATTCAGGAAAGTCCACGTACGCACAGACCCAGCCTGTCGACTACACGAGGTGACGGACCAAGACAATGTGACACAGTCCTGCACCGCAAGCAGGGGGAGCCCAGCCAGAACAGTGGGGATGCGACAACTCCAGCATGCGAGCCACCGGGGGAAGATGGGCCTCCACAGCCAAGCCTCGACCACAAGGTGCGCTTTGTCACCGGAAAAGGACTGGGCCTCCTCTTCCACCCAGGTCCACTAGACAAGTGGATTGGACGCGATGTGACCTATGAGGAGGCGACTGACCGTTTCTGGGAAACACCGGGGGAGTACCTCAGTGACGAGATGGCTGAGTCCTAGGCTGCTTGTCGGGGGAGATTGCGAAAAAGGCATGCCTTGGGGAAGGCCGCAGACAAGCTGGTCAAAATCACGGACAAATATCTCTCCAGGATCACTGACGAGGCCAGAGTGTATATCATGAAGTTCCCACACAAGATCCCGGTGCTCCTCAAGCAAGCCCGCAAAGTGCGGAAGAAAGCTAAAAGTCGAGCGGCGCAGGGGGGGAGGAAGTCTTTCAGTGCGCGAGACCAGACAGCTGAACCGGCGTGGGAAGCCCGCAAATAAGCGGGGGACGACTGGATGGTGAAGGGGACGTCACCACACCACACGACCTACCTGATCTACCTGATTTGGAAGCGGAGGTGGATTGGGGGAGGGGACGAGCAGCGAGGCAAGTGACAGCCGCACCGACAGCCAAGCACCACTCGAGGGGGAAGTCCCTGCCCTACAGAGCCCCAGCAGGGGGATGACGCGACCGAGGACGACAAGCCGTAGCCCGACAAGGAGCTCCTCACACTTGAGGGGAATGCGGCCGAGGACACCTAGTCGCAGCCCGCGCCGGAGCCCGACAAGGAACTCCTCACACTTGGGGGGAATGCGGAGGAGGGCACCTAGTCGCAGCCCGCGCCGGAATGTCCGGCTTGTGCCCAACCAACACTGGCGCAACGTACAGGAAGTACAGGCCCATATGGCCCGAAGCCGAAGCACACGACCGAGTTGACGCCCCAAAAGGGGGAAGCTGCCGCGAAGTGAATGCCAAAATTCAGTGCCGTGCATTGCCGTGGGGGGGGGAGTACGTTTGTGATTGTATGTGTTGCTACTTGGTATGGTTTGGTTTGGTTTTTTCCGTGTCTCCGTGAACTCAGCTTAAAGCCAGGTCGACAAACCGGGGGATCCACTTGTTTGTTTGCTGGGGGACGTGGTTGCGTTGGGGCTTAGAACTGAAAAGGACCTCCCGGGGGACTTGATCATCCTTTGCCGGGGAACTTGCATGATGTACCATACTGTTTTGTATTTCCTATGCCGACGCTGCCGCTACTCGACAGCGCTCTGACCGCTCTTTTGCAGCTTTANCATACTGTTTTGTATTTCCTATGCCGACGCTGCCGCTACTCGACAGCGCTCTGACCGCTCTTTTGCAGCTTTAATGGCTTTCGTACCAATTGCCGTCGCTACTCGACGTGCTCTTTCCGTTCGCCTGGCTTTCGCCTCATTGTCCGTCGCAAACGCGACGATGCCTTTTCCGCCCCACTACCGTTAATTCGATGCTACCTCCTTTGTACTGGGGGGAAATTCCGCCGGCAACTTTGTTTCCATTTAGAGTGGCAACGACCACCTTGTTTCAAAGAGCAAGCCCCAGGAACATTTAGGTTGGTTGGTTGGATGGTTGCCACAGGGGCGCGGGGATGAGGCCGGGACGCGGGTTGGGGGTCGGCTTAGTGTACAGGGAAGGGGCTTGCTACTCGGAAACATGGGTCTGATTTCGTCTTTCGTGGCCGTGGTCCTTGAGACCCCAAAGCCAACCACTCAATAACAACATTGTGTGGTTGGGCGGGCCGATGGCCAGAGGGTCACGAACGTGACCCCTAAGCCCAGCAGAAAGAAAGAGGGAGGGAGGGAGAGAGAGAGAGAGAGAGAGAGAGAGAAAGAGAGAGAGAGAGAGAGAGCGAGCGAGCGAGCGACAGGTGGAGGCCCTTGCACTTAAGGCGGCAGCTGCGCACAAGGGCGGATACATGTGTTTGTTTGGACGTCTAGTTTTTGTTGTTACTTAAGCTCGGCAAAGGGCACAGCAAACCCGTCTGTAGCTGGTTGAGGGGTCCCTGGAAGACCTGTGTGATGCCTGCTGCGGGCTTCATGGTCATGGTTTAGGAGGGGTGTTTGTTTCGGGGGGTCTTACAGGCACACACAGGGGAACAGGCAAACTCCTACCCCCGAAAGGGGCCAGTCCGACTGACAGACGCGAACCGGGGGGTAGGCCTACGGGCCAGAGGGTTTCGGCCCTCATACCCCACGCAAGCAAGCAAGCAAGAGAGCGAGAGAGAGAGAGAGAGGGGCGTGAAAAGACGAATAGCCCCAGCGGAGTAGGGGAGAAGAGTATGCTGTTAGCAAGTGAATCTCCGACTGGGCTAACCGTGGAAACCGGTTGACGAAATGCTTTCTCTGGGTTTGTTGCAATAACAATGGAACAAAACGCATACGATTAGTGAGGAAAGTGGTCCCCCGAGAAAGAGTAGGGAGTGATCTGAAAAACGTGCCAATTATTCTACTTGCGCCTCATTGACCTCAAGATGTGTCGTCGGAGCTTTGTGCTTGGTTGAGAAGCTTCAATTCGCTCCTCTGCCCGCCAACAGCACGGGTGGGCCTGGCGACCGGGAGCCTTGACCGGCTCCTATGCCCGGGAAAGAGAGAAAGGGGGAGAGAGAGAGAGAGGGGCGTGCGGGACACAGGACCTGCACACCCACATACGCCTTAATCCAGACGGGCTGCTGAGCCATCAAAACCCGTGCCCTGCCGGGGCCTGAGCCCTTCCTAACTCTTTCAAGACTTTTCCCGAACCGATCATACCGATCCATGTTTCCTGTACGCAGTTCTCATAGTTGCATCGCATTTTTTCCGTTCCAAATCCGTGTGTATCTCGTGCGTTGAATGCCAGGGCGCCGGGGGCCTAGCACTGTGGTGTGCCGGTTGCTAGCTCACGTCGTTGTTTACTTGCAGCTAGGCCCGAAAGTTCCGGGGCGAGCCCAACCGCTAAGTTTCACGCCGACCAAAGCGCCAGACGCTGGACGTTGAGATCCCCTACAGGGGGGCGCGGGGTTCTAGATCTTGAGCAAGCTAGCAAGCAAGAGAGAGAGAGAGAAACAGAGAAAGAGAGAGAGAGAGAGAGCCATTTTGGCTCAAGCCGTGAGCGGTTCAAGGCCCGAGCCACAGAGGGAGACAGAGAGGGCCTCCAACCGGGGCGTGGAGGGAGATTGAGTGAGATTGAGTGAGAGTTTTCCAGGTTTCCGCGCCACCATCCCTGTCAGAGAGCCGTACTCGTGCTGGGCATCCTTGCTGTTCTTTGCGTCTTCCAGCCGGGGGTTCTGCGCTGGGAGATGCTGGGAGTACGTAAGGAACGGTCCCCCACTACCACCGCAGCAGCTCGGCGTGCGGGGGACACCCACGACAGCTACCCCACGGTGAAGGCGAGCCTTTGCACTGTGTACCTGGCGGTGGGGATTCTCCGCGCCAACATCGGGAGATAAAGAACCTGGAGGGAAAGATCGTGATACTTCCTCGACGCCATCAAGAATGCATGTATGCCGGCGCCAGCCACTGAGACGGAGCCGACGGGGGCCCCGCCCATGCAGGGGGTCGAGCAGGACGCGCGGAACGACCAGGAAGGGTCGCCCCAGAAGCGGGGAAGAATGCAAGACCAGCCCTTTACGTTGGCTATGCTGAAGGAGGTGCTTGCCCAGGAACGCCATGTGGACAGAGAGCACCTGGCGCAAAGCCTCGAACAGGTTCAAGGGGATGTGCGAGCCATGAGGGGGCGAGTCGACAGTGTTGAGCAGGGGGTCACCACGCAGATGCAAAAGACCATGCAGATGCTGAACAAGATCACGGACAACTATGATGCGCAGGCCAAGGCCCTGGAGTCCCTGGAGGAGCTTAAAGGAAGCTCAGAGGGAGTTCGAGCAAAGGCTGAAAACAGTGGAGTCCAGACCTCTCGTGGGCTCAGCGCCGGGGAGCACAGCCGATACGGACGCGGGCGCCCGGCAGCCAGCCCTCATCATAGGAGGGTGGAACCCGGACCAGGCTGCAGAAGAGACTCTCCAAGCGGCCAAGGATATCCTCCGTCGCCTCGACGTGTCCCTGAATGCAGACGACCTCTTCGTGCCGGGCTTGCGCCGGGGGTATGCAATCCTGCCCATCAAGGGTAGGCCGTAGGCCTTTCGAGACGGAGGAGGCCAAGAGGGGGAGAGTGCAGCAAGCAATACAGCGTGTGAGAAATGCAAATGTGACCACCGGCACCAATGAAGCAGGGGCATGCGCAAGCTGTGGATCGCCCTCTCCCAGAGCCCGGAGCGTCGCAAAAGGGCCAAGCTGGCCGGCAAAGTGCAGAGAACCATCCTCGAGTTGGGGGGCGAAGCATGGAAGTTGAGTTTGCCACCGGTTCGGTGTGGCTGGGAGGGAAGCCTTGAAGAAGCCGGTCAAAGATGTGCAAGCCGTGTGGGAGCTGCGCAAAGCGGAGCTGCTATGACAGGGGCAGTTTCACAATCTCTGGTGGGGGAACTGCTCATGGAACGTGGGTAGTGTTTGGCAAGCACCAGAGTGATTGGAGAGGCGTTGGTATAGCATGCCGCAGCAGACACCTGAAGCACGGCAACACCAAACTCCTACCCGTGGGGCTCGTGACCACGCTGAGCATGCCCGAGGTAAAGAGGGGGCCAAGAGTCATGGCGGGCCACGTGCCGCACCACGCCACCATTGCACAAACCGAACAGTACCTGCTAGCATGGGGGAGTACCCTCGCCAAAGCACGCGTGCGAGCAGGGATCGACGCCAACGAGGTGTTGACAGACCCGGACAGCCAAGGGCCGCGAGCGCACACTGGACTGGGGGAGGCAGTCCTGGCGACCATGCAAGACCTTGCCACGCCCACCTACCACCCATACAACACGCAGCGTCCCGAAGACTATACTACCTGTTCCACCGTGGGGTCAGGGTAATACCGGGAGGGGTGGCCGGGAGGAGCCGACACATTGCCACATTGCCAGCTCTGACCATGATCTAGTGTGGGTGGACATAGCACAGGGCCCGCCGCCGCCGACCACCAAGCCCACCTGGTGGAGGAAGAGGACATACGCGGAGGTGGCAAAGCACCTCACCGTGCCGGGAAGAGCAAGTGACAAGTGTAGGGAAAGTACGGGGCTCAAGCATGCAAGCACGACAAGCAGCACGCGCAGCACCCGCGCACGAAGCACGCACTGCTTGGAAACACGTCACCAGACTGCGAAAGCAGGAGCAAAGAGCATGGCACCACACGCTGGTTTGCAAAGCCTCGCACGCCAACTGGGGGGCGAAACGAGCCCTAGACTCGGCGCACGGGTGGGTTGGCAACATCACCTCATGGACAGCTGCACCTGGCAAACGGACCTGGCGCCCAAAACCTGGCAGGACACGCGCCCCATCACGCTCGGCCGTCCTCAATTGGTTCGCTCAATTGCTGTTGCTTCGAGGAAGAAACAAGCCGCTGGTGGTGCTGCGCAGGGTGGTTCGGCATGCAAAGGACTGGAGGGTTCCGACCTGGCTGGGGTTGCTGGAGGCAAGGGAGGTCAAATGGGGACCAGTTGGTGAGCATCCCACAGGCAAATGGAGTGCGGCAGGGCTGCCCACACAGCCCCACCCTGTTCGGAAGGGTGGTCGTCGGACCTTGAGGCAGCTCTCCACCGTACACGGCCACTCCTACATGACACCCGGGGGCCACAGTCATGTACACAGCAGAGAGCACCTGCAAGCTTCCCTGGCCACGGATGACCAACCGCCCCCACCGACGCAGCAACAGCAGACGACGGCCAGCACAACCCAAGCCAACCACCGCCACAGGCTGCAACACGCCGATCCGGAACCGTTGGACAGCAAGCAACAGCACAGACGGAGAGGAACCACAACACAAGACCGGCCTTGGGGGATTTGAGGGCAGGCAGAGAAGTGCTGGACACCCTCACCCGCAACCAAGGGGGGCTCCAGCTCCAGTCGGCGGAAGCCATCCGGATGGCCATGTTTGAATGGCTAGCGCGCCACCGTCTGCTTCCTTCTCACGGATGCGGAAGAGCTGATTGAAGAGGGGGAGGGCCTGAACTACGTGCACCCAGGGGACGTCTTGGCGCTCAACGAAGCTGCTCCGTGACGTCAGGGGAATGACCGGGATGCTCGGGGGCCATAGAGAACTGGTTCTATTCTGCTGAACGACTTGGAGACGGACTTGACAAAACCTGTGACAGTGGACTCCCAGACGACTGAAGAGGCAGTCGCTGTTCGGCCCGAACGCGCCTGACGAAGCACGCAGCCGCCACTGGGCATGGAACAATGGCCGGGGAGTGTCCCTAGCTCGGCCACGGAGCCCAGCCCGGCGGAGCCGCCGGAACTCTCGCAATGGGGGCCTACAAAGGAAGAGAGCGGCTGACACAGCAGGGGGAGCCCGGAGAACGCCCACTGAGTGAGAGTGAGTCCCAGCGCAGTCACAGGCGGCGTAGGTTGCGTGCGGCAGTGTTTGATAGACACGGTAACTTTCACCACCCAGGAGAGCCATAGGGGGAGAGCCACTTTAAGGGGGCCCGAACACGCAGGAAGTTTAGCTTGTCTAGTCACTTCGCAAGTAGTGGTGTTGCTGTCTTGGCCGGGCCCTCAGTTGCTGACACCCAGTAGTTACTTGCAACGGGGCAGTGTACAGACAGAGTTTTTGGGGAGTCGCACACCTCCAGCTGTTGCCTAGCATGTACTGCCAGTTGCTTAAGTCGTTGCGTTTTGTTCGCCAGACCTTCGGGGGAAGCTTTGTTGTGGGGTCGTTGCGTTTCGGTGTGCACATGGGGGAAAAGGCTTCCAAGATGATGATCTGCGGTGTTTGTTTGCTGCAGGGTCCAGGCCCTAANCGCCAGACCTTCGGGGGAAGCTTTGTTGTGGGGTCGTTGCGTTTCGGTGTGCACATGGGGGAAAAGGCTTCCAAGATGATGATCTGCGGTGTTTGTTTGCTGCAGGGTCCAGGCCCTAAGTCGTCCCAGGTCCAGTGTGCAGTTGGGGATTCTGCTAAACCCGCGTCAATCGGGATCGGCCGTGATGCGACTTTTGACGGCATGAGGCGACTTAGGGCCACCACCAAGTAGTTGGGGAATGGCTGGTTTTGAAGTGCTGTGATTCTACAGCTGTTTGTCTTGAGCGGGTGCCTCTGAAAANTGAAAACGAGCGTCCACATGGGGAACGGCTGGTTTTCCTCAAGTCTTCGAGCGCTATGATGCCACTGATGTGCGTCTCGAGCGGTTGCCTGCGGAATCGAGCGTCTACATGGGGAATGGTTGGTTTTGATGTGCTGTGATGTTATGGGTGATCACTATGATTACTTATGTGTGCCTCCACCGGGTGCTCGTGGAATCGAGCGTCCACATGGACATCCAATCAGAAAACGCGGGATCATGTATGGTAGTTCTTTTAATAGCTCTTCTATTGCCAAAAGGGTCTCCGTCAGCCTCCGGGTATACGCCCCTCTCCTCCGCCCACGGCATGGACACTTCGACCCTAAACGGAGCTGATCCCGTGGCCTTCTTGATAATAGGTCCAGCTCATCCAAACCAGTCCCGGTCACCCTGTTTGGCGTTGGGTAGACCCACACCTCCTGGACCCACACAAACCCACACAAACAAACATACACGCAATGATGTGTGAAGGCTGCAAAAACGAACCGCAGCACGCAGGCATAAGTGCATGCATCACGGGGTCCGTTCCTCACCTGTCCCCGGAGGTGTGCACTCGCAGAAGGCTGCAGAAACGAACCGCAGCACGCGGGTATAAGTGCATGCATCCTGAGGTCCGTTCTTCACCTGTCCCCGGAGGTGTGCACTTGCAGAAGGCTGCAAAAACGAACCGCAGCACGCAGGCATAAGTGCATGCATCACGGGGTCCGTTCTTCACCTGTCCCGAGGAGCTTGGTGGTATTCTCGACATGTTGGTCCATGTTTTGCTCTAGGTTGCCCACTCTGCGCCCAAGGCCCTCAAGCGACTCGTGCAGGGAGCTCGTGATCGTTGTTGGTTGACCTGCAGGGCTTGTTGGAGCAAGGCGAGCGTCAAGGGTTGATCGCCGCCGTTCCCCTCCTTCTCGGTTTCCCGGGCTCGTTTTGGCGAACTGTGCGGGACTGCTGGTGTCTCGTCGGTGCCCACAAAAGATGCTGTCCCCCCGGCCGTCATGGTTGTTCCAGCCATTCTTGAGCGGGTCGATGTAGTGTCACGATCAGGTAGAGGGTGTAATGGGTCTCCCAGCGTACTCCCCCCGCGTAATCGTCGTGTTTTCGTAGGAGTCCTGTAGGGTCGCCGATCAAGAAGACGCCGCGGATGGGCTCCTCCCCAAGGGTCAGCGCAGGGTCACCGTCGGGCCCCGAGGTCACCTATGTCGCCGTTCTGAGCGTTCGCGATGGAGGCGTGTAGGACTGCGTACCCACCCTTCTGCTCGATGGCACAGCTCTCACTCTGCCCACGGCTTGCTCTCGTTGCTCCCCCGGGTTTGAAGGCCCTCTCTCTCTCACTTTTTTGGCTCGGGCCTTGAACCACTCGCGGCCTTGAGCCAAAATGGCTACTCTGTCTCTCTCTCTCTCTCTCTCTCTTGCTTGCACGCAGCCAGGAGCAGGTCGCATGCTACCTACTCCGCGCCGCGCCCGTAGGCGCACTGGTTACCTTGTTGGTAACGAGGAAGCGAGATGAGGGTTGGAAATGAACCAGCAGGACCCCCCTTTACTGGAACACTATAACCCCCCCGGCCTCATCTTTGCACTCTGCGGGGCAAACCAGAGCTGGAGTCTTGCTGGCAGTTTGTTGCTTGTTTACGACTCTGCCCCCCTGTTAGTTGCTACTGATACGCGCTTTAGTCGTTGCATTTCGCGTTTTTGATGCTTCCCCCATCTGCACACACGCAACGACTAGAGTCGCTGCAAAGTCCTTGCATTTACCGTTCCCGCAAGAGCACACCCCCCGCACACCGTCCCCCAAGAGTGAACAACTCAAGTGAAAGCCCGCGTGCTGCTGTTCGTTTTTTGCAGCCTTCTGCAAGTGCACACCTCCGGGGACAGGTGAAGAACGGANAAGTGAAAGCCCGCGTGCTGCTGTTCGTTTTTTGCAGCCTTCTGCAAGTGCACACCTCCGGGGACAGGTGAAGAACGGACCCTGAAATGCATGATCTTACACCTGCGTGCTGCGGTTCGGTTTTGCAGCCTTCTGCAATGCCGGGACAGGTGAAGAACGGACCCGGAGATGCATGCACTTATACCCGCGTGCTGCGGTTCGTTTTTGCAGCCTTCTGCAAGTGCACACCTCCGGGCACAGGTGAGGAACGGACCCCGTGATGCATGCACTTATGCCTGCGTGCTGCGGTTCGTTTTTGCAGCCTTCTGCAAGTGCACACCTCCGGGGACAGGTGAAGAACGGACCCGGAGATGCATGCACTTATACCCGCGTGCTGCTGTTGGTATTTGCAGCCTTCTGCAAGTGCACGCCTCCGGGCACAGGTGACGAACGGACCCCGAGATGCATGCACTTATGCCTGCGTGCTGCGGTTCGTTTTTGCAGCCTTCTGCAAGTGCACACCTCCGGGGACAGGTGAAGAACGGACCCCGTGATGCATGCACTTATGCCTGCATGCTGCGGTTCGTTTTTGCAGCCTTCTGCAAGTGCACACCTCCGGGGACAGGTGAAGAACGGACCTCGGGATGCATGCACTTATACCCGCGTGCTGCGGTTCGTTTCTGCAGCCTTCTGCAAGCGCACACCTCCGGGGACAGGTGAGGAACGGACCCCGTGATGCATGCACTTATGCCTGCATGCTGCGGTTCGTTTTTGCAGCCTTCTGCAAGTGCACACCTCCGGGGACAGGTGAAGAACGGACCCCGAGATGCATGCACTTATACCTGCGTGCTGCTGTTGGTATTTGCAGCCTTCTGCAAGTGCACGCCTCCGGGCACAGGTGACGAAGGGACCCCGAGATGCATGCACTTATGCCTGCGTGCTGCTGTTGGTATTTGCAGCCTTCTGCAAGTGCACACCTCCGGGCACAGGTGACGAACGGACCCCGAGATGCATGCACTTATGCCTGCGTTCTGCGGTTCGTTTTTGCAGCCTTCTGCAAGTGCACACCTCCGGGGGCGATGACGGACCGGCACTGTGACATCGAGAACACCGTGAAGAAGGTCTCCGACTCCTATGACGACGTGCGACGAAGGCTTGAACTTTTAGAAGGCAAGTTCGCGACGGCCTCCTTTTCGAACACAACTACCAGCACGCGAACCACAGAACCCGGGGGGATGGAGAATAACAAGCCGGCCCTCATCATGGGGGGATGGGACGCAGACCAAAGTGCAAGCGAAACTCTCCGGCTCGTGAAGCAACACGTCGAGGAGCTCGAAATCGACATCGACATGGCCGACAGCTTNCGGCCCTCATCATGGGGGGATGGGACGCAGACCAAAGTGCAAGCGAAACTCTCCGGCTCGTGAAGCAACACGTCGAGGAGCTCGAAATCGACATCGACATGGCCGACAGCTTCGTCCCCGGACTACGCCGCGGATTCGCGATCGTTCCGATCGCCCCCCGTGCGGGGGAAGACCAGAGCACCTTCAGAAGCCGAATCAGGGACAGCCTCAGGCACATCCGTGAAGCAAAAGTGATTACAGGACAAAAACCTCAAGGAGGGGACCGCCACTTCTGGGCAGCCATGAGCGAGACACCAGAGCGCCACAAGCGAGCCCAGAATCAAGCGGCTGATCCTTGAGTCGGAGGGGGACAAACACAAGCTCGACGTGGAGTTCGGCACCGGGAACGTCTGGTACAACAGTGTGAAGATCGCATCCGCAACCACGGCGCCACCTGNACGTGGAGTTCGGCACCGGGAACGTCTGGTACAACAGTGTGAAGATCGCATCCGCAACCACGGCGCCACCTGTTGGAGCAGACACAGTCGGGATAGGCTGGATTTCCCTCTCCACGCTTGCACGCCAGATCGGAGTCGCGCTCGGTTCCCTCACGGAGACGTGGGATGAACTGAAAAAGCCATTGGCCTGAACAACGACAACGTAGTCTCACCCCCGCGAGGCGAACAACGACCAAGGCGGGGAATTGCATGTGCTCACCTGGAACGTGGGAGGACTGTCTCCTGACCGCGCTCTAGAACTTCTATGTGACCTTCGCAGTGAACGAATTCAACCTTTCTATGCATCCTTCGTCATATGCCTCCAAGAGGTTATAACGGAGACGGGCAAATACACCCTCGAGAGACAAGACATCCAGCTCGTTTTTGGCAAGCAAGAGTCCGAGTGGCGAGGCACGGGGATAGCACACACTGCAGACCTCTCCCACTGTCAATATAAGATGCTGCGCTGCGGGTCCAGCGCCATCATACGCTGCGACAACCTACGCACGACAGTATTGTCGGGGCACGTGCCACACCATGCTGCAGTGAGCGAGTGCGGGGACATCCTGGCAACATGGGACTCGCAGATGGCGCGCCACCGGGGGAAGACGGTGATCGGGAGCGACTGCAACGAGACCTTCAAGTCGGGTGCCGACAACGAAGTACACTCCGAAAGTGCGCGGGGCGAACTACTGCTCACCTGGTGGACGGCCAAAGGGGGAACAATCCCGCCCCAGGCACTTGACAAACATTCGTACTTCCCCTACAACCACAACATGCACCCGCGGCGACTGGACTACATCCTGACAAAGGACCTGGCAACGAACAACGGGACGGTGCTTGACCTGCGCCACCTTGCCACCAGTGACCACGAGCCGATATGGGTGTATTGCAGGACAAGTCTACCGCCAGCACGACCCAAGAAGCCGCCACGCCCATGGGGCTGCAGGCAGCCACGTGACGAAGACACTGTCGCGAAAATCCTCGGCACCTGGCCCCACGGTTCGGGGGACCCACTGCGACAGATCGCAGAGATCGCCACGGCAATCACCAAGCCAGGACGGGGGATCCGAGGCTTCCCCGAAAGTCCTGAACTTCGACTGCTGCGTCAGACCATAGTGAGAATGGTCCCGGGAGCCGAACAACGACGACAGTGGAAGGAAGTCCTCAAGCTCCGCCGCCAAGAACACTCCAGGTGGAGGACTGATATGTTCGACAAGGCAGGGCGGGGATTCTGGCACTCAAAGAAAGCAGTGGACCGTGACGGCCACACATCGGCATGGGAACTACGTCTCCGATGATGAATCGTGGAGAAAGACGCTCGTCAAGCACTTCGAGGGAATCTTCAAGAGACGACCAAGAGCTGACGTGGACCGCAGGTTTCAAGCCATCTTCGAGAACCTCACGATAGCTTGCAAATACAGTCCGTGGCAACCATTCCAGGACGACGAACTACGAGCAGTACGCAAGCGATGGAAAAACGGCAAGTCGTGTGGGCTCGACGCAATCTCGCACGAAGCCCTCAAAATCCTCCTGGATGACGACTACTGGCGGGGGAAACTCCGAGAACTGTTCAGCGACATGCTGTACGTCGGCAAGCTCCAAGAAGCCATCGAGCGGGGGATTACCGTCCTGCTCGCAAGGGCCAAGAACCTACGGACTGGAGGGAGACAAGACCGATAACGCTCAGCTCGACGCTGCTCAAAACCTACTCGCAGCTCATCATACATCGAGCAGCCCACTTGGTCCAAGAGCCAGCCCGCCTGCAATGGTCCCGGCGCCACNGTCGAACTCATCCTCATGCTCCGCAAGGTCTGCCGCACCTCCCATGACTGGGGGATCCCCATGTACATCGCCAAGTTAGACATCAGAAAAGCATTTGATTCCATATATCAGGAAGCGCTAGCAGAACAAATCGCAGCCGATGTCGGGGGATCGGGTGGCCGGCCCTGGGAGGCACGCTCATGGGTGACACTATTGCATGCCAAGGAGATCCGCATTTTCTTCCGAGACGAGACCTTTGTCATTGGCCAGACGAACGGAGTCCGACAAGGCAGCCCCGACAGCCCCATTGCTTTCGGACGGATCGTCGCCAAAGAACTTGACGCCTCCATCCGTGAAGCATCTGTCGTCAAAGACACAACGGGGGACCCGCCACCTGAAGATGGATGCTGCTACATGGACGACTCGTACATCTGGTCGAGCAGTCGCAGACACCTACAAGCCATGCTCGACCGCCTGGGGGAGAATCTCCCGCCTCGCGGCCTGTACATCCACCCGGGGAAGACCGACATCATTGACAACCAGGCTGGGGGAGTGGAGTTCAAGGTCGGAGGCAACACTGTCGTGAGCAAGGGACCGAAGCACGTCATCGCTATACATGGCAGGCAACACACCCCTCCACAGGGGGGACCATGATCACTTTATGGGGGGGATACAGCCTCGCACCACAAGCGGTGATCCAAGTCGGCCCCCAAGGCATCCCCCAGATCCATATGCCGCAGCCGCCATATCAACTACAGCAACACCCACACCACGGCGTCCAACAGGGACCATACCAACAACCAGCATTACCACACACACAACACTCACAGCTCCAAACCCCCACTCACCCACAACACACCCCGCAGCTGCCGGCACAACCCACACTCCCAATACAGGCACACGGCACACCTTCCCACCCCAGACACCCACCACAGCAACCACGCCCACTCAGCAAACCCCACAACAGCCCTGCCTGGGCTTCGGCACAGCCCGCTATGCCCCACCATACGATCCGGCAACGGACCCGTGGCGCACCCCTTCCAACAGCCCCAACGACACCCCTCGTGGCACCAACGATCCCCCACACCATCCACAACCACGGACGACCAACCCACCGAACGCAGCCACCGCCACGCCACAGACGCCACAGACCCCCGCAGACCAACCGGCAACCGACCACACGCCCCCCCACGAGCTCGGCAAAGACACGCCCGCCGTAGCTACANCGCCGTAGCTACAAGCCAACCCCCCAACCAACAGCACAGCACACACACGCGCCTTGGCAGGCCCGCGAACGCAGACACCAGCCCAACAGCGCAAGGGTCTACCACAACACCCCCAACAGTGACCAAGTCGCCTCGGTGACAGACCCCCAGCCAGGAGCAGCAGCCGGACCAAGCACCAAACACCTCCCAAGCAGACCAACGACCCAACAGGCCGCAACAGCGACAGCAGACTCGACAAGCGCTGCAGCCGGTGAGCCACTCGGGGGACATGCAACACCCGCCGAACACACAACAGCGGCGAGTCCAGACCCACAACAAGAGCTGGAGACCAAACCGCATCCAGCCGACGCCCACCCCTGTGAGCCAACGACCGCAAGCACCGCAGCAGCAGCACCCGACTAGGCGGCACCCCACAACTGTGACCCCACCACCCATGGCCACGAAGCTGCCGCAACAGCCCAAGACACAGCTGCAGCGGGGGACGAGGTAGAGGTGGACGACGATGAAACCCCCACGAACCAGGACGACGATGCACCAACATGCCGCTCGAAGGAAGGTCATGGCAGCCAACGGGTCCAAAACAAAGCCTGCAAATACGAATGGAAGCAGGCCAACCGCCAACAGCGTCAACCAAGACCGCCCCCCCAGGATCAAGACGGACCCGGATGGGGGATAGTGTACCGACGTACGCGAGACCATGAAAGACCACCACAAGCAGAGCCTTCACAGCCCCAACAGCCACCAAAAGAGTCGAAACCCGTCGACTGGAAGGACCTCCTCAACCGCCACACCCTCCCGTGGGGGACGTACGGCAGCAGCCGACCTTCCGCAGACACAGCAGACGCGAGCCCTGGTACCGACGAGCCGCCTGCACAACAACAACAACAACCACCACCAACAAGCCACACACCGGCGGCAGCCACGGACCACATGGTGAGCGGAGATGACAGCACGGGCGACAGCAACACCCCGGGGGACCCGCCGCCGAGTAATACCAACCCACAGAGCTCCAGCTCCGACCTCGATGCCGACCGAGCAATCCCGGAGGCAAACCCGGCAGCGGACCACACCACAAGCAACACAGCCCCACAAAGCACCGGCCCAGACCTACACAGCAACCAGGCAACCCAGGAAGCCACGGCAACAAGCAGTACCACACACACCGACAACGCAGCCCACACCATCCCAGCAGCAACACCCGACACGATGCCACCATGGGAAGCCCAGCTGATCCAAGAGTGGGTGGATGCACAGACGGACGACCCGATTCAATACATGGAGATCCCCCCCCGACTTCCCGATTCCACCCAACACACAAGGGGACATGCAGCCCCTCACACACGGCTGCTGGCGCATCGAGGTCGTGCCCTCACCAGACGCACCGGCCAACACCCCACCAGCACGCGGAAGTCTCCCTCGCATTGTACGCCAAGGAGCGGAGGGGACAGCCAGCACCGCCCCCCCACTTACCACGGGACTTGTCGGGACCTTCGGCCAGATGACCACAGAGCACTGGCTTCTGGTGATAGAGCAGGCCCCCCCTTCCAGAACAACATGAACCCGGCACCATGCTGTTGACAGCCGGTGATAAACTGCTCTTCGGAAGGGTGGACGGCGAGTGGATCATACGCGTCAAACTCCTCAACCCCGACGCTCCCGAACAGGTCCGCCGCCTGCGGGAAGGCAATACACCCACGGCATCACCCACAAAACCAAGCACCACCAAAGACAGCAGGGGTAGATCCACGCTACCAAGCATCTCCGAACACGATGATCCACCTGCACAGAGCAACAGCGGGGCAAGCTCCTCCCACGAAGCCCCCCAGAGCTACTACCCCCCCAATCCGCAAACCAGAGAGACCACTAACCACACACCCAGAAGACCCGGACCCAGAAGCAGCACAACCCACGAACAACCAACCAGCAGCGGCAACCACTGGCCCCCACCAACCACGACCAGCCTTTGTGGATGACCGACAGCTTCGCCGCAGCCAACGCAGCCAAGCCGGATCTCCCAGCACATCAACAGAGGCCAACCCGCCGAACCACGGTAGACCTGACGACACGCCACTCGCAGCCCAACTCCGTGACGGACGACTGATCGGTCCTAAACCTCCCCCCAAAGAGGACCCAGACCAACAGCCAGACAAAGATGACCCGAGCTTCATGCAGCAGAGCCTGTTCTCGGCCCCCCTCACTCAACAGAGCCACCTCAACCTTACTACAGACTTCGTACTGAGCAACACTTCACAACAACCACAAGAAGCAAGCCCGAACATGCCAGCAGCCACGGCCGCAGATGAGCCATCCCAAACACCGATGGCATCCCCACACCAATACCCGCCAACTACCCCGGGGGACGTGAGTATGCCCCTCACCGCCGCAGACGAGCACCAGCATACTGCAGCTGCACCCAGCCACCTCGGGCATCAGCCGTCCACACAAGCAGAGGAAGCCGAGAGGGAGAGATCCTGGCAAAGGGTCGAAAGACACCTACTGGCAATCCGCCAGCTCGCTAGCGATAGGGGGTATAGCTCGAGCAACAGTGCCGGGATTGTCTTCAACGCCGAACAGGCCCTCGTCAACCTCCTCGTCGACACCCCGACAGCGGAAGCACTCGACACGCAGGGGGACAACCATGTGACAAGCCACGACAGCAGAAGCATCACAAACCAAGCACCGACACAACCGAACCCCGACAGAAGAACGGGTCTCCACAGTCGGACAGAAAGCAAATGAATGGTTTTCCACTTGCATGGCAACAAAACAAAGACACAGCATTCTTGATAACTTTTCGACGAAGCAAGATGTCCTTCTTTCGTCAAGTTGCCTTAAAATCGAAAACCTAGATTTTCCAAAATGTGAAAAATGGTGCTTCGCACTGACTGCTCGCGGCTTGAGATGTTGGCCAGAAAGAAAGCTAGCGATTTTTTTCTGATTGGTTCCGTGGGTTGAACTCCCATGCTCCGAACTGGGCAAGCCCTCCGAGCCACATGGCGCCAAAAACCACTTAAGCTGTTATTGACACTCATGTGTAGTGTGCAGCCTCGCACCATCTGCCAGTTTCCCATGCAATCCGAGGGGTGGGCGTGCCTATGGACAGAAAGAAAGAGACAAAGAGCGAAACAGAGGGAGCTCTAGCTTCCTCCGCCTTGTGGCGGACGTGTAGTTCCTATGCAACAGTTCCCTAACCTGACCCCCCCGCCCCGAACCAGGAGTCTGCGTGGGGCGGCATGGTGCCCCAGCTTCCTCACCGATGGAATGTAAGAGTAGGACCAGGACTCGGGGACAGCCAGGCAGCAGAGGGCACTGTTGGGAGAAGTCTTCATCAGGGCCAACATTCGGCGGATTACTTGAGGTTAACCAAGGTTCTCACAGAAAGGCACTGGTTTTCTGGGTCCACGGAGATTTTTCTGGGCATTCTGCCTTGAGAGCCCCAGACTGGCGAAGGACACCTCTCCACTTGTAGGAGTCCTGGGGATGTGGTATTTCGGAGTACGGCGTGCATCATGAGGCAGTAGAGAGGATGAGTTTGGCAATCTTTGTTTTGTTGCTTTGCTTTATAAAACCAGTATATGTTGTAACATGTTTGAATCCAAATAACAATAATACTCATAATAACAATATCAAAAATACTAAGAATAATAAGAATTATACCAACGTTGTTTGCGCGATCTCGACCTTCAGCTGTTCTGGAGGCCTGAAGATCATGCGGCTCCCACAGCTGCTGGGCCCGCCAATGAAGAACCAGACGGAGGAGGACAAGGGAGCCTTAAATGGATCCCTCTCGCGAGAACCTTAGAAAAGGTATCCCCACTAGGGTTTAAGGTTTCAGGCACTTCAGAGAGACCTCGTTCAAAAAAGGTTTAGGGCACACAATGCAAGCCCATGCTGAAAAAGGTTTAGGGCTCCAAACTCTGATATCTTTTCGCCAGGAGCAGAAGAAGAAGGCGCTGCCTGCCCGCCCTCTCTGCATGCTGCAGGCACAGAGCAACCCTAAGCCATAAACCCTAAACCCTGAACCCTGAACCCTAAACCCTAAACCTTAAACCTACACACCTGAACCTGACTCAGACAAGCTGCTTGTAGTCCGACTGCGAACCAAGAACCTCGTCTGGCTGTGTCCGAGTTGCGAGAGCGTAAACCCTATCACAAGGCTTTTCAACTAAGTCTTTTGCACTCGGCTTCTGCTGCGCACCTATCCTAGGGGAGCCCCTCCGCCTGCAGGCCCAAGCCTGGAAACCCCATACACCTGAGTCTCGTTTCATTTTACTTACCTTCGGTTAGTAGGGAATGGAGGAACTGGGTGAATTATAACTACTGTTACTACCATTCTTTCATTCCCTACTAACCAACGGTAGGTTTAGGGTTTCAGGGCGGTTCAGAGTACCATGAAATGTGTTTAACGCTGTTTTATGCATAGAAGCTTGAGCCCGAAACCATGGCAACCCAGGTGATGGCATCCTTTTTGGTGGAACTGGCCATAGTCCCTGTCTTGGCTGCTCCTGCGTCAAAGCTTCCGGGAGATTCCATTCAGGCACATACCTGATACTTATTATTAGTGTATATCAAACCCTACATCCTAAACCCCAAACCGTAAACCCCATCCTTAGCCCTATACCCTAAACCCTATACCGTAAACCCTAAGCCCGAAACCCTAAAACCTAAACGGTATATCCCATGTGCAGCTTCCTAGGTCCACCGTCCTGGCATCGCCTACGGCGACGAGCTTCCCATTGCGGCCTTGGCCGTGGCAGCCCCGAGCCCCAGGAGATCTCCGGATGCCTCTAATGTTTAGGATTTAGGGTTTCGGGTTTAGATACGGTTGATGATATAAATCCTGCATTGCCTTAATGACCCTAGACTATGGGAATTATAGGATATCTTTAGCTATAGTCTCCTTAACAATTAGGGTTCCGTTAGGGTTTAGGGTTTAGTTTTTTTTGTTATTTTCGTTTAGGGTTTAGGGTTTAGATACGGTTGATGATATAAATCCTGCATTACTTTCATGACCCTAGACTGTGGGAATTATGGTATATTCCTTATCATGAATAATGCAGGATTTATATCATCAACCGTAGTAAACCTGGGATTCCCTATATATTTCTCTTAAGGATTGAGGGTATTGGGTTTCGAACTTTTGGGCTTCTACTGTAGGTACTCCTACTATGGCACCATGGCAGAATAGTATGTTAGTGTCGTAGTGTTATGTATGATGTAGTAATGTGGTTATGTAGCAGTGTAGTGTCACCAGTGTAGTGACATATTTCAATATACTATGGCTTGAAGTTTCGCTACAGGGTTCCAGGCCGGGATTCGCGGTTTGGGATTTTGTCTACATGAAGGAGGGATCGTTCCAGTTGCGCGGCACGCGAACAGGTCATCCAACTTTCTGTAGAACGCTTAGGCTGTCTTACGAATTGACTGTTAGCAGCGCTTTCGTGGTTATTGCCGCTCGTTCCGTTCTCACTGACCTGCAGTGTGTGCAGCTCTTTCTCTGCGTGTGCTGAAACTTGGCTCTTGTTGCTGGCTGCTCGAGCAAGACCGAATCGCTGCTGACATCTCATGGCGTACTTTGCCTTTTCGGTTCTATATTCTATATGTCGATTAATGGACATTTCTTGTGCCATAAGGAACCCCAATGCCGACGGTCATCGCGGCCGAGCCGTGATCCCCCTTCTTCCCCAAGCTCCTTTTAGCTTAGCCGAAGTGAGGCGATGCAGCTGGCTCTCTACAGCTTCGGAAACGAGCCTCCTCAGTCCAGCTCTGTCGGGTGCCCTAAGATTCTGCCAGATGTCAGGTGACGCTTGGAAGTTCATCCCGATGCTCCGAAGATATTGAATCCGAAAACCCTGAACCCTAGAGAGTTCCCAGTCCAAATCCCAAGCCGAACCCCAAAACCCTAGAGGCCCTAGAGAGTGCCCAGTCCAAATCCCCAAGCCTCTGTGCCGCCAAGGCCAAGCTTTTGGAGCTGCAGGACAGAGATGAAGCGTTCCTGTAACGCATAAGGGTTTCCATACGTTTCTGTGAAGTTTCTAAATTAGGTGTTCCTACAAGGGTGTCTATAAGAGTTCCTTACGGGTTCTTATGCGAAGAAGGGAAGGAGGTCTCTTTCGGATTCGTGATTCGAGTGTGTTGGGCACTACAAGCGCTGCAGACCGTCAGCCAAGGCACAGACCCCCTAAAGCCTAAACCCTTCAGGGCTTTGGGTGTGGAGCCTTCCCTGCCTTGTGCGACTGGTGAGAGTCGAAAGACGAAATTCAGGACGAGCTTGGGCTGCCAGCAAACCTGACCGAAGACAGCCAGTCTGCACTGACGGTCGGCGGCCTGAGTCAGACTCGAATTTCACCGAAGCAAAAGCTCGCGGAGTGAAAGCACAGCCTCAAGTCTAAACCTGACCAGGCTGTAAACACTAGAACCTGCCAGCAGCTACCCTACGTTCCTACGTGCAGCTCCCCGCAATCACTTTGGGAGGGGTCTTCGTGCCCTCCCTTGAAATCCCGAGGAAGCGCTTCAGAGTTCAGGGAGTTTGGCAGGGACGGAGTATGCTAGCGTGAACCAACATCCTTACACCACCTGTTCTACGACATTTACGTTTGCACCCCCACCTACTTTGCAACTCCAAAAAATCAAAAGGCCTCGATAGCCGATGTTGGGTCGGTGCCCTGGCTCTGAACCTCCTGCTTCCTCAGGCCGACCTCTACCGGCTTTGGTCCAACGTGCAAGACACGTCACCTGCCGCGGGCATGGATCTGTTGTTTTGGTCAGGAATGGCCACAGCAATCCGCCCTTCTCGGCGAGAGTTTTGTTCTTGCCGTCCTTGAGGCAAATTCTGCGAATCGGTTGTATCCCAACACAGAGTTTCAGCTTTGTTTCATGGCGCTCAATCCCTTCTCTGCCGAAGGTCCTGCAAAAGTGGAAGCAGCGAATCCACAAGGCCGGTCAGGGAAGGGGAAAGCCTGCTGTTGGGAATGGGGACAAGCGCAGGTCAAATGGGGAAACGGTACACATCCATGGGCATACGCGCATGCCCACTCGCGTCTCCTCACCTCTCCCTCTCTCTGCCTCTCTCTCTCGCTCTCTCTCTCTCTCTCTCTCTCTCTCCCTCTCCCTCTCCCTCTCCCTCTCCCTCTCCCTCTCTCTCGCGCACTGTCTTTGAAAACTATATACGCGCATGAAAAAGAGACAAGCGTCAGCACTCATGTGTACTGGTATGTATGCATGCTTGTAGGTATGTATGCATGTGTGTAGCAATACGAGCAGTAGTATCAGGGGCGGGAGGGTGCACCTACAGAGACATATGTACACACATTCTGTATATGCTGTGTACAACGTATCGGTTTATCTATCATATACATATGTGTGCGTGCAAACACACAAGCAATGAGACTGTACAGAAACCTGAAGGATGTTAACTGAGTATACATGACTGAGACTGTTCTGCCATACCCTCTGGATGCAATGGCAGAGAGAAAGAGAGATAAAGAAGTATGCCCAAGCAGAGAAAGTGTAGATAGGTAAGAGCAAAGACAAAGAGGTTTAAATGAAGCGAGTGCTACGGGCGCATGCATGCGTGTATGTATGTGCTTATGTATGTGTGTATGCTTGACTGCAAACGACGCAATGTAATGTGTTATGTATGCATGCATGGATGTATGAGAGTCTGATTACCTACCGGTCTACCCATCTGCCCATCTATCTCTTCATCTATCTATCTAGCAGAAATTAAACAGATAGATATAAGTAAAGAAGCAAATGCAAAAATTAGAACATGTGTATTTATGTGTATATATACACACACTTGCATATCTTTATTCACGTAACTCGAGGCCGAATGCTTTAAAGAGGCATTTAGCTGTTTATGTATTATATACGTACACACATAGATAAAGCTGCTTACTCTTCCTTATATCCGGCGATTGAGCTGCATTTCGTTGTGCGTATGGCATTTGCCTGATGGCCTGAAGGTAGATTGTAATATCATTGGCAGTTCCTGTGCATGGCCAGTTGTACATATCAAATACACTTCCTAGCGACTCGTTCTGCAATGCAGGACGCAAAAAGTAAGCACATACGTTCGTACCCATTGTTGCACATCGACGCGCACGTTGGAAGGTAACGGCAGCTATTGATGGTCATAGGCCCGATGCGTACAAACTAGACTCTAGGTAATTGTAATCGGTTGCTGTAGACGTACTGCGGAAAGCTGCAGTCGGAACTCCAATGCCACCGACCCGAAACTTTTCGGATCCCGAAGAACGCCGCCTTCCGAGGATGATCCCGATGGCATCCTGCCGGCAGCACCTGCCAAGGCCGGCTCCGAAATGCCTTATATATAATTAGAATAGGGCTTTGGGGTTCATTATACTATAATTATAGTTTCAAGGCTAATGTTAAATCCATGCCGAAAGCCAGAAACCCAAAACCCTGCAGCATGAATCGGGAGGTGTATTCGTGCCGTAAACGTAAGAATAGTGTGGGGTGGTATTTGATTCGAGGGCCTGTCGCTGCTTGGTGGGGATTCATTGGTTTTCTGTTTTGTGCGTGGGAGGCAAGGAGGTATCATGCTTTGCCTCGATTAGGCCGGGCACTCTGCTCTCAATGCCGAAGCCAAGGCGACCGCAGGAGAGGATACTATACTATATATATATATAAGAAAACATTATATATTATATATTATATATATATAACATACAGCATATATTATTGTATTTACAATCTATAATTCATAATATATAAGGAATTGTGAGCCCTTTCTCCATAGCATTTTCCGCGGAGGCCACACTTCCGCAGAACCTGCGGGACAGTCTGGACTTTAACACGCCGTGGCGGCCTTACTGCCGAGAGCGAATCTTCGTAGAACCGTAAGCGGTAGTAGCAGCAGCAGGATGAGCAGTAAGTGCGAGTAGGAGCAGGAAGTAGCAGTCGTCGTCGTAGCAGTAGTGGTAGTCTTGGTTGCAGTGGTAGGGGTAGCGGTGGTGGTAGGAGTAGTCAATCGTAGTTCAAGTCGCCATGGTGTCACTATTCAAGACTTGCTGGCTTTGACAAAATTAAGAGTAGGCTCGCTTTCCACATCTAAAAAATGCTGATCTTATTTGTCATCCTCGCGTCTGTTCCTTTGAGTACGACTCGAAGCAATGTTCAAAGCCGAGGCAGCGCAGGCAACAGAAGGCACAAGACTACTCTGCCACGCCCGGCCCTGCGCTTACCTCTGTTGATTGACGGGTTTATTTTGCGCAGACGGGTTTAGGTAACAACAGAGTATAAATCATGCCTGTCATGCCACTTCAAGGGCCTTAGTGTGTTAGAAGTCTGACATTTGAGTACAGCTTCGTTTCTCAGACAAACCTGTGGAGGAAGCCAGCTAATCTGTCATGACTGCATGTTGCTTTGTCGTGGAGTGCATGAAGGACCTTGTATTTTTTGGTCAGTACCAAGAGGGGAGAGTGCGAATGTAGTTTGATGCTTCAGTACGTTGGCGCACTTTGGATCGGCTTTACGTCCATCTTTTCTCTGGACGCTTGGAAGTGTCATCATTCTTAAGCATAAATGTTGACTGGATTCAAGAGTATCGGTGGAAGACCCACACCAGTATTTTCAAGAAATATGAACAAGTTCGATGGTCCAACTTCTCAAACAATGCGAAAAACATGAACTTTCTATTTCCCAAGAAACACAAAAAACTCAAACAACTTGAACAAAC
>BGNK01001043.1:7854-93966 GCA_003297005.1 Symbiodinium sp. clade A Y106
GGAGGGGAGGGGTTCAGGGCTTTAGGGGGTTGCTTTTGGGCTTTAGGTTCTATAGGGGTTTAGAGGTTTAGGGGGTTTGGGGCTATTTTGGGGGGGTTATGTAGAGGGATTAACAGATTAGGGGTTCGGGGGTTTGGGGTTTAGGGGTTTGCGGCGGTTTAGAGTTTAGAGGTTTAGGGATTGGGTTTAAGAACTTCTCCAAATGAACTCTCGGTTGACCTCAAGTGTCGTTGAGCTTTCGTTTCAGGGCCACTGACTTCTACTCAAAGGGTGCCTTTTAGGCTTCCTTTACGGGTCGCTGTTAGGCTGCCGAGTTCCTTTCAAGTTTCCTTTAAGGCCCTTAAGGGTTTTGTATGAAAAGAAGTTTAGGAAGGTTTGAGGCACTTGAGGGGTTGTGCGTTTTGGATGTTGGTCTTAGGTTGAGGGTGTCCCTTGGGTCCTACGGGAAAGCCCACGCCCCGAACCAAAAACCTGTCTACGACAGGGGTTCGGATTCTAGCACAGCCCATCCAGTACAGGCGTTTGGGTTTAGGTTTCTAGCAAAGCCCAGCCAGTATAGGACCCTGCATGATCAGTGACACCGTGGCTCAGGAACTTGGGTAAAACCATGCAGCGCAGGAAAATGTATGCAACCCTTGCCCGTCAAACCCTGAAGTCTACAAGCCCTAAGCCATACGTGAAGGTTCATGGGACTTAGTAGCTAGGTTTTATTATGGTGACTACACCAACTAAGGTACCTTTAACCATACTTACCAAGTCTCGTGATCCTCCAAGTAGGCAAACGAGCCGGGCCACTCCGAAGGCACCAACGCGGATTGCTAATTCCAGCACAAAGAGCACCGTGTACCTCAAAGATCAGAGGTTGCGTCTAGGGCTTGGGGTAAGGATTGGAATCCCTAACCCGTAACCCCTAAACCCTAGACTTTTACACCGGAAACCCTTTAGGTTTGTCAGGCTAGGCTTCGTGGAGACTAGGGCCGGGGGATTCATTTTTCATTTCCGGTCTGGGAAATGGGATCTGGCCGATTTAGCCTAGGGGCCTAGAGATTCTGGAGAACCCCAACGCAGAAAGCAATGAATCTCTAAGAAGAGCACGAGACCACTACATCTACATAAAACGAAAGGTCAAAACCGATGCCGCAAATGCATCGTTAGGCGCTAATGCATTGGGTAATAACCCCCGTGATTCTGCCATCTGGCACCCTAAAGCCAATGCCCTGCAGACTAATGAAGAAACCCTGTAAGCTAAACCCTAAACCCTAAGCCTAAACACATATAATTCCTAAACCCCTAAACCCTAAATTCAATGCCGTGAGCCTTAAAATCTGAAAAAGCGCGCTAAAAACCCTAAATCTATGCCATCCCCTAAACCCTAAACCCTAAAATCTATGCCATCTGCCACCCTAGTGGCGAGTACTGAACGACGTAAAGCCAACCTGGCCGTGCTGAGATAACTTCGGCATCAGCTTCCATTTGGACCTGCAGGGTTTAGGGCTGTAGGGTTTAGGGTTTAGGGTGCTTAACGGCTCTGTTGTTTGTGTTCTTGAAGGGGGGGTGGTAGGGCTATTTTGTTGCTCAGGGTTTTCGGGCGTTGTTTGCAAGGGGGCTACGGGTTTAGGGTTTCGGGGTTAGGACTTAGGGTTTGGGGTTTTAGAGTTTAGGGTTTTTATAAGGCTTCAGCAAGTTCTATACGGCTTCTGTCAGCATGTTCTACGTATAAGGCTTCTGTGCCACCCAGCGGGTCTAAGCACGAATATCATATATACTTTTGGGGCCGGAACATCCTCTGTTACTGGACCCAAAACCCTAAACCCTAAACCCTAAACCCTACACACTAAACCCTAAACCCTCAACCCTAAACCCTAAACCACAAACCCTAAACCCAAAACCCTAAACTTGGACCCCTTCGGGCTGCCAAAGGTTTCAGGCTTCAGGTCTGCCTTTAGGGCGTTGCCCAATGGGTTGAGAGTTTAGGGTTCAGGGTCTGGGGTTTAGGGTTTAGAGGTTTTGAGGCATCCTAGAGTAGGATCACTACACCGAACCCTAAACAACAAGGATTAGTTAGTCGAAATTAGCGAAATTTTGCAGGTTAGAGCCTTTCAAGCCCACGGTTAAAGTATGTTCTATACAGTATAGTGTAGGATAGTATAGTATAGCATAGCATAGTATAGCATAGTCTAGAGCATAGTCTAGCATAGTACAGCATAGTGAAGCATAGTGAAGCATAGTATAGTATGGTATAGTATAGTATAGAAGGGTATAGAGTAGTATGGAATAGTATAGTCTAAGGTTTAGGGTGTGCATGTGCAATACTCCATGGTAACACCCAAAATACACACTCCCCAAATTACATGCCTAAGGAGGCATCCCTAAACTCCCCACACCCTTCCCGGCATACCCCAACCTTAAGCCTCTTGTCATCTCAGGGATCCGGGACCGGAGCACCCTACTATAGGGGCCTGAATAATTCGAATAAGGTTTTGGGGCCCATTATACTATAGTTATTACAAGGAACCCCCAAAATAGTATACTTACAGTGAACCCCAGAAAGTTGGAACATGGGTTTAAGACGATTAGTGCTGGGATTTCCTATACTTTACCTTAAGGGAACGAGGATAATGATGTTCCAACTTTCTGGCTTCTACCCTAATTAGTAAGGCCCCTATATGTCGTCTTGAACCCTGAATCTGAAGAGGAAACAACACTCCATTTGTGGTGTTGCCGGTCCAGGATTTGGAAATATCCTTCTTCGGATGTAGCTCTTTGGGTAAAGAATGAATACGGATACTTCGGCTGCAGCCTGGGCGTAGCTTCTTGGGATGCTCCGTCGCAAAGTTCGGGGTTTCAACGTCTGACGCAAAAAGGCAGCACGGGTCTCTACATGGCCGCCCTGCAAACACCACTTGTCCAGCTCTTTAGCTGTATCCTTGTGGAGTTCCCCGTACGCGAGTCTCCAGTTTCGAACTCTGTTCCCAGAGACTCCAATATCCCTTAATTAAGGAATATACCAGAAATCATAATCGGATCCCTACTATAATTTAAGGAATATTCCTTACTTAAGAATCTAAGAATGAAGAATTAAAAGAAACACTGCTCTGAAGTCCCGAATAGTTTCTGCCCTATCCTGTACCGCCCAACAACCTTCTCTGAAAATTCGAAACGTTGTGTTGGGATGAAAGGAACCCTAAACCCTAAACCCTAAACCCTAGATTTGTAGGCCCAAGGCCCTGACAACCCAAGGGCTGCAACTAGGCTGCAGTCCGTCGCGCCTCGATGCCAATGAAAACCTCGATTGCAGTTCAGGTTTTAGGGTAAATATGGAGTTCAGGGGCTAGAGTTTAGCGGTTCGGGTTTAAATAAACACGCACATTGGAGGTCTACAGTTCAGATACGTCCGGGATTGGGGGGCTTCGGGCTTAAAATGCTCTATCTTCAGGCTGTCGCGCAGTTAGGGGCTTGGGGCTTTGAGGGTTTGAACTGCCCGCCGACTACTAACTGCAGCAAGTCATCGTCACGGTTTAGAGTTTAAACCTTAGGGTTTTAGGGGCGCCCAGGCCTCTTCGGAGCAGGTCTCAACTCTTCTGGATGCGCTTCAGTAGATAGCATTGTCACTTGTGGGTTGTTAGGCCTAATCCCCAATGAGCCACGTGAATCGCAGTCACTCAAGAGTTGCGTGGCCCATGAGGTCCGTATAGCAGGAATGTGTAGGGTTCAGGGTGATGGATTCCAAGCCCAATACCCTTAAATTCGCCACATGCCTTAAATCGTACACGAAAGATCCCCTATGAACCCTAAACAGCCTACCTTTTCAGGTGTCATTATGAACTCCTTCTGCAAATCCTTAAAGAGGTAGGTTTTATGCTATCCAGGCATAACTTGAGGCGTGCACCTTCTTTAAGGGATGTTGGGATCTCTGGTGCCTCTGGTTCAGGGCACAGGTTCATTTACAGAGCTTACTTCATGTCTGAAATGACCTGTTTAGGGTATAGGGTTTAGGCTTTAGGGTTTAGGCTTGGTATAGGGTTTGGGCCAGGGGTTTAGGGTATAGGGATGTGTAGGGTCTGGTGCTGGACCCTAGAACCCAACAGCCCTGCAGACCCTGAAGGCTTCAATCCTCTCAAATAGCCCGAGGCACGGCATTCGACAAGACAACGAGGGCAAAGAACGCCTCAAACAGGACGGTTCAAAGGCAGGCCCCGGTACACAGTTGTAGGGTTTAGGGTTTAGGGATCTAGGGCTTAGGGGTTTGGGGTTTAGGCCAAAATGCTGCTTTGCGTTTACAGCTTCTGCCTTAAGGTTTAGAGATTTGAGCCAAAGAGGTCAAGTGCTTTTTCAGATGGAGGCTCCAGGCCTTTTCAGCACTTGTTTTCGAATACTCAGGCTTCTGTACGGATAGTGAACAAACTACTCTAGCCTTACTGATGAGTTTGGGGTTCAGGTTTCCGGCTAGTCTGCTATATCAGCTTGCATTAGTATCTGCCGGGGCTTGGAGAAGAGAGATGGATGATGACAAAAGGTGCCCTGCACAGCTTCTACTTCCCTTCCCTCACAACCATTCAACTCAAACTTACATTCAAGCTCATGCCGGGTCTTCGCAACTGATGTGTTGCCGAAACGCATCCTAAAACTAGGGGGGGCTGAGAATTCGCAAGAATATTGCGCTCTAGTCACCCTAATCCCTACATCTAGTCTGAAAAAACCACAACCTACTTCGAACTATTGAGACCCCTAGACTAAACTCCCTAGAGCCCGTATAGTCACTCTCACAGCGATGCCCCGCAGCAACACATACAAACCGTAATCCCCAGACCCTGGAACCTTTTAACATCTAAAAACGACTTAGCCACCCTAAACCCTAAACCCCAAAACCCCTAACCCCTAAACCCCAAAACCCTAAACCCCTAAACCCCTAAACCCCTAAACCCCAAACCCCTAAACCCCTAAACCCTAAACCCCTAAACCCTAAAGCCTGAACTCGGACTAACAAAACTAACCAATCCAGGCCTCAAAAGCCTGGTGTTGCACCAGTTTTCGAAGCTGCCAGCCTTGCTTGCTTTGGGTTTAGGGGTTAGGGTTTGAAAAAACCCCTAGACCCTAAACCGCTAAACTTAAACCCTAAACCCCGAAGAGGTATTTTGAGAGGTATTTTAGTGGTGCACAAGGTTGTTCCTGAAAATCGTCGCTTGGCTCGTCTTAGACTGTCTGAAAGAGATTTCCCGATGTTAGGGTTTAGGGTTCAGGGTAGGATTTGTAAACTGAGCTTACAATTATGATCATTACTGTGACTGTTCTTTATTCTTATTCTTACTAGTATGCATATCCTTAGTAACCACCATAACGGTCCATGTACCCAAACAGTCTATACTTTGGCCCCAATGTGCCTATATAGGGAGTACTCTGAGGCCAAAGTATATACTGTTTGGGTACATGGACCCTTGGGCCTACTGTTATGATTTAGGCTGCCGGGCACGCGGGAGCCCCGCATTCGCCGTCTCGCTTGGCAGTCTGGAGCAGGACGCTCGGGGGTAGAGAGCCCAATGCCCCTCCTTTATGGAATATACATATGTATATATTTATATACACACACATGCTATATATATATATATATTATATGCATATGCTAATTATGTTCCATTCTATTATATTCTATTGTATTATATACTCAGTTATATTATGTTACTATATATACTTGTAGCACCTTTTGTGGAATATACCATACTTCACCTGATTCACGGTGCACTCTCATGTTTGATGCTGTGAAGGTGATTTAGGATTCTGGGGCACGGGAGTTCAGCTTGCCAGGGTGCACACTCCCTAAACGAAACCCTAAACTCCAAAAGGATGGTTGTCAAAATTATGGTCCCTTTTTGGGTACCCTAAATAATAGGTGCCGTATTATAATGGGGACCCAAAAAGGGACCATAATTTTGACAACCACTCAAAAAAAAAACTAAACCGCAAACAACACCGTGCATACTGAACCGCCTCCCGGCGGATGCACGCCAACCACGGAGCGCGTAGAGAATCGCCTGGCTCGGGTTCCAGGCCCCCGTCAAGGATTTCAAGCAATTTTCGAAGGTTTAGGGTCTAGGGTTTAGCTCAGGATTAGGATCGGAAAACAGCACCGAAACAGGAAGCTTACCATCATATACGATGGGATAAGGCAAGTCTAAAGAGGGTTTTCTTCAAGGGGTGCCGGCCCTTCGCCTCCCATAGAACTTGCACTTTGTGTTAATGCAGGGCCAACTCTCGTTATGTAGACCCCTGACCAACAAACTCCTGTTCTTTTAAGGCATCAATATTAGGATTCCGAGTATCATCCGTGTTGAGCGAAAGTTTTTCTTGGAGTCCCGGGGCCCACACTAACCCTAAACCGGAAGACACAGCCCGAAACCCTTAACCTGAAGCTTCACCCTGAACCCTAAAACCTCAGTGACTCAGCCTAGCCTAAACACAGAGCCCTAAACCCGAAGCCCCGCACCCGAAGGCAGTTGTGCATGGGGCTCTGGAGGCTATCTCGGGCCGAAGCGCCGGGAGATGAGCAGGCTGAAACTTCACACAGGGCTCTACATAAGCAACTGAAACATATTTCCCTAGAGTGTTCCTTTGAAAGGGGTCTAGGAGGCCTATATACAAGAAAACGCACAATGGTGTAGAATACGGCTGGCGGCGGGCTTTATGCGGATTTGTGCTGATTGAAGCTCCTACACTCAGCGACGTCGGGCAAGCCAGAGATTCCGAAACCCGTTACTTCAGGCTTAAGGACTATATTTTAACGTATAGAAAGGCCCTGATTTAATTCCTATAGTGCTACTACCATGGTCTGTCGCTCAGAACTCGCCGGGTGTTCAGGCGAGCGCGTCGTCTCATACTTCTTCGTCGTCGTAGACTGCGACTTCTGCTTGAACTCTGAGCGGACCGGAAGGCCTTTCTTTCCTGGATTTCGAGTGACTGGTGGGCATCTGCAGTTCTTCGGCCCCCATTTCCCGCAGCCTAAACACTTCGTCTTCGCCACGCTGCGTTCTTTAAGAAGTAGCTGTAAGCGGGCTGTCAAGCTGTAAGCGCTTGGTCCTCAAAACATCAACATCAGCGCAAGTCTTTGTTGGACGTGTTAAAAGCTTACTCTTCGATGTCTCTCCTTTGATCTTCGAACTTTCGCAGCGTGGGTGATGGGTTTAGGGTTTACAGGGTTTAAGGTTCAGCTGGGTGTCAAGTGCAGCACAACCATGTTTCTGCAAAGCCTCCGAAGTGGAATTTGTATGCCTGTCCTTGGACACCGTGGCTTACAAGCCCCGAGCCCTAAACGTCAAGTCCTAACCGGTGATTGTTATTGTGATTGATACTGTTGTGATGATGATGATGATGATGGTGATGATGCTGATGGTGATGCTGATGATGATGATGATGGTGATGATGCTGATGGTGATGCTGATGATGATGATGATGATGCCGATGATGCAGTTGATGCTGTTGATGCTGGTGATGATGACGATGACGATGATGACGATGATGACGATGAAGATGACGATGGTGATGATGATGGTGGTCAACATCGTCATCATCATGATCCTGCGGATGATGATGATGATGATGATGATGATGATGATGATGACGATGATGCTGATGGTTTAAGCCTTCCTGGATTACGGGGTTCTGGTATGGTTAAGGATCTCTGGTTACACTTGAAGCTGCAACATCCTAAATTACAAACCTATGTATTTGGACTCGGGTTTGGGGGGCTGATAGGGTGCTGCTCAAATAAGAATGTGGAACCAAAACACTTCGTATAAGTCACTATTTATGCAAGCTTCTATGTTACGGTCTGGGGTCTAGGTTTAGGGTTTAGGGCTCAGGGGGGCTCCGGGTGTAGGGTTTAGGGTTTCGGGCTTGGGGAGAATAGGGTGTGGGTAGGGATCAGGGCTCGAGCATTGGGGGTTGTAATCTAACCGGGTGGTCAACACTAAGCATCTCTCGACTCGCAACACATGCCACGTGACACTACGCTGACATACCTTCCGACATCCTAAACTGTAAACCCTAACTCGCGAACCATAGTTAGATCTTAAAGCCCCCAAGTTCATCCAGGGCCGCTCTTCTCCCCACTTCGAGCCTCTTCTTGCGGGAGGAAGCCTGCTTCATGGCGCCTGGGCAACCAGAACCCCGAAACCCGCAGCAGGGCGAGGCAGGCTAAGAGTTCACGCCAGGCCGGAGTTGGAGACGAATACTATAGGGGACTTAGTAATTTCCTATACTACTTTGGGGGCTCCTTACCAGTATAATTATGGTACCCCAAAACCCGATTCAATTATTCAGGCCCCTCTACTACACCCCAAGCAAGCAAAATAGCCTAATCCAGAAAATTCAGCCTCGTGAATTTTAACGTGTATTCCTGTACTGTATTAAGGCCTATTGGGCTCTCTGGGCTATCCTGTCCAAAAGGGGACAAGACGCCATGGTATACGAACGGATGTTGGGAAACTTGCGCTGTGCTTCTAAGCACAATGTCCTGAGCACGAATCTAGAAAGCCCTAAACCCTCAACCCTAGCCCACATCCAAAAGCACCCCAGCCCTGAACCCGGTTTCCCCTTACCCAACAAACCTCTGTTGCACGAGGACCGAACACCCGTTCCTGGGTTTAGGTCCCTAAGGGTCCAACTACCTACGAATCATACGATGCAAGGTTTAGGTTGAGCGTTTAATGAATTTTTTGGGCGGGGGTCAAGCAACTCGGTCGGAGGAGGTTACAGGACGACAACAAAGAAGCTCCAATAATCAATAACTGGAGTAGGCCGTAAGGTCTACGGCATAAAGGTTGTAACGTGCAGAGTTTACGTAGGGATGTTTAGGATTTAGGAGTTGAGAGAATAGGTCTTCAGGTCGGACGAATGTGGTAAAACTTAGTGCTCAAGCTTTGCTGAACCCGCGGCAAAGACCCGCGTCTGATGCAGCCAGGATTCTCGCTTGCAGCTGGAGGTCCTCTTGACTGCTACACGGCACAGAGGATGCAAGCTAGATAGAAGGGCAGCTGCTGTTTGCAGCTGTGAACTTGCAACCCGGGTAGACTGAAGCAGAAGGTGGTGTCGCGCAAACGACCAACATCGGTGCAAATCAAACGTGGCAGCACAACATTGGGCGGTGGCATTGGCATGCTATAAGTAGCAGCGCTGTAGTAGTGGAGGGGATGGCAGCGGTCGTCGTCGTCTTGTTTGTCGCAGTCAGCGTCGTCCCAGTCGTCGACGTCGTCGTCCCAGTCGCAGTCCCAAACGTAGTCGTTGTCCTAGAAACAGCACCGGTAGGATCACTAGTAGCAGTAGCAGTTGCAGAAACAGAAGCAGCAGCGGCGGCGGCAGCAGCAGTGGTCGCTATCGTCGTCGTCGTCGTAGTACTTGCTGCTATTGTTGGTGGTGGTTGTGGTGGCGGCGGAAGAGCAATCGTAGCAGTATGGGGAACAGCACAGACGCCGTTGGGACAGCAGCGCAGAACTCCTCGCCATCATCGTGTTTGCTACTGCAGAAGTGAAGGTAACGCATTACACAGGCCCTTTAAAGCTCAAAATCATACGTCCAGCAGTCGGCAGCAGCTCTACAGCAGGCACAGTCTGCATTCACGACGACTGTAGCACTGATTTCTCCAGCAATGGATTGGCTGGTACCATGCTCACAAGTGCCTAACATCTTCAAGCCATTGTCTTTGGCCGCCTTCGTTGTTGAAATCCAACCGTCCGATGCTATCTTGCCTCCAGGCTTCACATGCTCTGAGAGTACCTTCGAGATACTTGCCGCTCCTCTGGGTTTCTTTTCCAGTGCAGTCTCGGGATGGTCTAAGACGGAAGCAGCAACGCGCTTGGTACCTTTGCCATGAGTCTTCTGCTGCTTGACACCACAATCAACACCAAACCACACCCAGCGGCTGTTTTCTCGTATCCTTGCTTGTGCCATGCTTCTTTTTTTACCATGCCTTGCACCGCAATGCCACTTAGTTTGACAAGGCATCCTCTTCTTGACTCTCGGCTTCCTGCGCTTGGACTGGCCACCGCTTGTAGCTTTTTTCCCCACCATGTAGCCCAGCTTGCCTACATGAGCCTCACCCACTGCACACACATGCATAGGGCCACCCACACGATTGATCTTCTCTTCATCCACGTGCTTCTGTATGGCAGAGTGGTATTGCATCTGCCATCTATAGAGGCAAGGTTTTGGGGTTCCATGGCCTGCGTGAAGTTCTTTCTCGATAATAGACATCTTGTAGTTGTTTTTCATATACACGAGGAAATGTACGAATGGCATCCAGCTCTTGGGGCGAAGGAAAGAAACCGCCGGGATAGTGACCANTTCTTTCTCGATAATAGACATCTTGTAGTTGTTTTTCATATACACGAGGAAATGTACGAATGGCATCCAGCTCTTGGGGCGAAGGAAAGAAACCGCCGGGATAGTGACCACCTTCTTGAAGTGTGTTTGGCTCCGGTTTTTGTCGCATATCCACTTGAGCTCGTCAGCAGACCTACCCTGAATCAATTTGCACCTGCTCTTGCATGCAGAACATCGGTGTGTCCGAGCAAGCTTGTAGTGCATAAAGACTCACAAGGCCCGCAAAGCTGGTGAATCCACCAAAGTTCCTGTATCCAATGCCTTGTGCTGAATATGGGCTTGAAAAGATGAACTAGACTGGAAGAGCTCTTCCTCGATGCCTTTCCTAGAGCTATTAAGGCTATCCAGGTCCATGGTGTGAAACCTACCAACAAAGGGAGGAGAGCGGGGTCTCCAGCCAACGGCTGCATCTCTTCGAGCATGCTACTTGTATGCACATATATACATATATACATATATACATATACACCGACCAAGTTTTGTATGTCCGACAAAGAACTCTTAAAGACACTATACCGACCCATATATATATATATTAATAAATACATGACTCTAAAGCACCATGGCCCCCCACATAGGGTGCCCCTGTTCTCTAAAGCCTACACGTGCACGGAAGACGCCCACGACTCCTGACAGAAGCTCTTAAGGTTTGTGCCATTTTGTGCAGCTTGCCAGCACGAGTCTCGCCGTAGCACTCTATACTTGACGCACGTGCACACACGGATTCGCATATACACACATACACATGTGCCCGCTCCACATAAATATTATATATATATATATATATACATACATACATGCAGGCATGCATGTGCATGTGTACCTACCACTATGTAAAGCGAGAGAGACAGGAAGCGTGTGTGCGTGGGGGATCCTACTATAGCTATTAAGGAATATACCTATCAAGTTATAGAAAGGATCCCTAATATGATTGTGGGGGCTCTGAGATCACGGCAGCAGGAGCATGTCCCTCGAAGCCCCCTCTGCTACCTGTCCGGCCCTAAACCCGAAACCCGAAAGCCTATGATACCAAAAACGTAACCCTAAACCCTAAAATCCCTGAAACCCCAAATCCTAAACCCTATAATCCCTGAAACCCTAAACTCACAGTCCTCCTCTGTGTAGCTCGGCACTTTCGTCAGCTGTTCAGCCCCTGCAGCTCCAACCACCATGCTCCCCTGGGCTCATCCGTTTTGGGGTGGGGCTTCGCGTTCAGGATTGCTGGGTGCTCTCTCTTGTACGGCCTGATCAGAAACCCGATTTTGTTCAGGGTCGAACCAATCAGGAACCCCGAGGGGAATTCGTTTTGAGGGAGGGAGGGAGGGAGGGGAGGGTGGGTGATTGCTCTGTTTTGATCAGAGGTCAATACACTAGTGATACATATCCCAACCCCTATAACCCTAAACGCCAGAAAGGGTCACCATAAATCCTAATCCCTAAACTCCTAAACCCTACACCCGAAACCCTAAACCCGAAACCCTAAACTGTGTTCTTCACCATGAACTACCCTTCAGGTTTCACGGTTTAGGCCATGGCCCTCCCTCTCCCAACAGTCTGAACCCTAAACCCTATGCCCTAAACCCTAAACCTTGCGACTCGCGCCTCCTGCACGTCGCTGCCTATGGGCCCGTAGCTCCCGGTGCTCAGATTCCGCTCGAGGTCGAGGCTCGCAGAAGGGAGGGAGGCCAGGAGCCTTGGCTTCGAGCCTACTTTTAGGGTTTAGGGTTTTTAGGGTTTAGGGTTGAGGGTTCAGGGTTTAGGGTTTAGGGTTCAGGGTTTAGGGTTTTTAGGGTTTAGGGTTGAGGGTTCAGGGTTTAGGGTTCAGGGTTTATAATAGGGTTTAGGGTTCAGGGTTTAGGGGCTTAAGAGCCTACTCAGAGGATCAGGGGCTTAGTAAGTAAGGTCCTTGAATGAATACCCTCATATGCGGGGGGTCATATGCAAGTATGAGTATACTTCACCCTAGTCACCAAGTGAGTCCACTCATTCATCGTTTAAGTCGACCTCTCATTGTTTTCTGGTGAAAGAGCGGGACTCAGGTTCCCATGACCATAAGGAAACTGTACATTTCCTATAGGTCCCTGCTATGGCAACTTAACTTGGCTGACTTCTGAACCCCTCCTGAAAGTTAAACTTTTAGCCTCCTTATTAAAGTTCATATAGAAACCCAAAAAGTTAAAGCCCTAAGAGCCAACCAGAAGAACGCCAAGTTAATTCCATTTCTTGACAATGAAGCCAGTAATACCTAAACCACACGGGTGTATGTACCTTCCTTCCTTCCTTCCTACTGTCGCAGCCAGTGTCCAAGACGGGGGTTGGGGCTCCACAGCTTTATGTTTCCGCTGCTGCTTGTTGGTCCCTAACCTACTTTGGGGATGTCCGAAACCCCAAGAAACATCTCAGGAAAAAGCACGATGCTATTAACGATCACGAAGGCCGAACCCTAAGTCAGAAAACCCTGACCTTAAGGCTAAACCCTAAACCCTAACCTTAAGGCTAACGCCCCTTCTTCCCAAAAAAGTGCATCTCACAGTCAGAGGAGAGGCTGGTACAGAAGGTCGTCTTGGACATCCAACCTCGGCGCTCCAGGTCGCAAAATTGTAGAAACCGGCCCTTAAAGGGCTGCTTACCGGGGGCTGTCTTAGTCTTTCGTTTGGCTTCGGGGTTTGGGGTTGCAGGCCCTGAACCCTAAACCTTCAACCCTATAAACCCTAAACCCTAAACCTTCAACCCTACACCCTAAACCCTATAAGCGCTATAAACCCTACGAACCCTATAAACCCTAAACCCTACGGTTTGCTTGTGGGGTGCCGGGCCGGTGTGAGAAGGGGAGCTCAAGGCTCGCACGGGGGTCGGGCTATGTGCCCTTTTGGGGTCTAGGGTTTTTTTAAGCTCCTTTTTAATGTCTGCCTGCAGTCGACATCAAGGCCGAAATTCGGGTCTATAGGGTTTAGGGTTTAGGCTTCTTTTTTTTGAGCTCCTTTTTTCCCAGAGGCAGCAGTCTGCGATTTCTAAGAAGGCCTGGGGAGGGTTTAGGGCTTAGGGTCCTCTTCATAAGGGTGCCGTAATGTTTTAAGGACCTAAGAAGGGACCCTAGTTTAGTGTGTACTGCCGGGTTTCGCCCAGCGCCATGCCCAGAAGCAACACAGAAGCAGGCAGGACAACTTAGGGGTCGAGGGCTTGGGTTCACGATTTAGGGTATACTATAGGGGCCTTAATAATTAGAATAGGGTTTGGGGGCCCAGTATACTATAATCACAATACGGAACCCCCAAAATAGTAGGGGTAATTAGTTAAGCCCCTACGTTACCCGAATCATCCGCGCACTAAGCTCTGAACCTCTGTCTCAAGCCTCGAAGCCGAAGAAACTCAAACTCTTGTCTCTTGAACCCCACGGACATCTATAAACAACACGACGTTCTCGGGTGTTCCAATCCCAAGACGGACACCGTACGGAAAACCCCTCGCCAAGTCCTCAACAACCACACACACACAAACACACGCACACGCACACGCACACGCACACGCGCACGCGCACGCGCACGCGCGCGGACGGACATACGTACAAAAAATGACCCTGCGAAGCCACACACCCAGACGCACTTGACGTCTTTCATGTTCGGGTTTAGGGTTTAGGGTTTGGCGTTTGGGATTTAGGGCTCTTCTAGGCGACCTCCTCATCACGGCATCGTGCTGCTGCCTCGGCGCGTGGGCTGGGGATCTAGGATTTGGGGGTTTGGGGTTTGGGGTTTAGGGTTTTAGGGTTTTAGGGTTTTGGGGGTAAGGGTGTCGAGGTGTTTTTTGGGGTGGAAACAGCGGCTTGTACACAAAGAACGGGGGTTGGGGTGTCTTGTGGTATCACTGTAGTACCAGGGACTGCTCAGGTTATGTTCCAGAACAAGAAGCCTGAAGGCCTCTGAACCGTCCCTACACTCCCTACACCGAGAACAAGTCTGTTAGCAGCAAGCTCATATGAAGGTTCGCATGGTAATGGATAGGCTGCACAGAAAAGTCCCGAGTGAAGGCCAGTGACAACAGGTCCCTCTTTTCCTTGCCTTGCCGCCAGCATGAGATCACCCCCCGCAGGAGCGGCATTCTTCGTAACAACGACAGCCCTAAACCCTAAATCCTAAACCCTAAATCCTAAACCCTAAATCCAAAATCCTAACAACCTAAATCTTAAATCCTAAACCCTAAATCCTAAATCCTAAACCCTATACCCTAGATCTTGAACCCTGAGCTGCTGTATCGCTCACTATCAGCTCCCGAGGACACCACCTCAGGAGGGGGAAGTCGTCAGAGTCCGTCAAGTCCACCGGCGCAGGATGGCCTATCTCCTCCCAATTTGGAGTTTACCTATAGTCTCCATTGTAGTTCCTTCTTGGGGTTACCTTTTCGGATCCTTATTATAATATTTGGTTAAACCAAAAAAAGGAACTACAATGGAGACTATAGGTGGAGCCATGGGTTGAAACTGTAGGGCTTGGGGTTCAGAGTTTGGGTTTGGTGCTTATGGTTTAGGGCTGCCAGACAGCCCCAGACCCTTCAATTGAAGAACAAACGCCGAATCATCATATAGGTTGAACCAGCCTGTGTAATTTGCGGGTATGTACCTTCATTCAGGGGTGGTGGCCTCTCTGAGTCAAGAAACAGGGGACCGAGCAAGTCAGTAGTAATCCGAAGATAAACACCCGTGGGTGAATTACCCTTATCAGGGCAGTTTTCTCCTAAGTCTGCTTGCAAACTCCTACTTACGTCCCCTGAGCCTCCAAGAGCGGGATTCTACACTAATGGAAGCATTATAATAAGGAGCCCAAGGAATGGTATTCGTACTTATTCAGGCACCTACTATATTAGGGTTTAGGGTTTCAGGTTTAGGGTTCAGGGCTGAGGCTCTAGGACCTAGGATTAGGCCCTGAACCCTAAACCCTAAACCGTCCTGAACCCTGAACTGCTTGTGGTCTTGGATCTAGGAGGAGCTCAAGGGATCATGCGGATCCGACTCGAAACTTGCCTGAACCTTACAACCAGCTAGCTACTTTAGTAGTCAATGCCCTACCCTAGTTTAGGGCTTTAGGGTTTTAGGGTTTTAGGGTTTAGGGTTAGTCAATGCCCTACTACCATAAACCCTCAACTATATACCCAGGAAGCCCCGCCACCCTGTAAGTAAGTATGTCTCCATTCCCCGAGCGCACACTGCAAGTGGGGCCTGGATACCCATAGCAAGCTTTTTCAGGGTTCGATGTCCAGGGTAAAGCTTCCAAAAAGCTCCAACTCAATAAAGAGAGGTCATACTAATTCCTCGAGGCTTGTGTTTAGGGTTTAGGGTTTAGGAACATCTCGGAGGACATCTACAAACCAAATGTCTTCTCGCGGCTTCGGCTCCGGAAGGGAACATTCAAGTCGCTTTCAGAGAGTGTGCTGAACGAGCCGTGGTATGATCCCAGTTTGTGCGGTTTTGGACGGCCCCAGAGACTCAGAGCTTCATCATCCTTCACAACTATACCATATAGGGGCCTGAATAGACAGAGTAGGGATTTGGGGTACAGCATGATAAACTGCGAACATGGAACCCTGAGGACTCATAGTGGTGATTGCTCCGACACATATGGGTAGTTGTCAAAATTATGGTCCCTTTTTGGGTACCCTAAATAATAGGTGCCGTATTATAATAGGGACCCAAAAAGGGCCACAGTTTTGACAATCACCCCTATAATTACTACGCGTTATTCTCGGCGAGTGCCAGTCTGCACAGACGGCATTTTATGCCTTACCAATCGCGGCCTTTGCAATCAATGACGCGGCTTGCGTGAGCTTCTGCGAACTTTGGAACAGCTGCTCCTGCCGTGCGGTTTTATCTTTACCGCAGTACGTCGAAGGCGACGTACGGCCTTTGAACCGTTGGCCAAAGGAAGGGCCGATTTCCAAGAGAGTTGAGAGTGCAGCCCCTGCTATTTGGGGTTTAGGGTTAAAGTGTACGGTTTAGGGGTTAGGGTTGCGGCTGTAACCCCGGAAGGGAGCCAGCGCAGCATCTGCCACTTAGCTGCCTGGACGAGTGCATGAGACGAGTCGCACAGACGCACCTGAGATTCCAAAACCAATTGATCAAAAAAATACTTTAAACCATAATAGCAAGAAACTCCACGGGTCTCTGACACACCCCTGCATTGGAGTACCGTACGAGCCATACAGAGAACCCAGATGCACAAGAACCAGCGGCTTCTTGCGGTTAAGGGTTTAGGGGATTAGGGTTTACTTCGTTTTAAGGATGTGCAATCTACCCAAACCCTACCCTACACCCCAACCCCCATAAACCCTAAACCCTCCGAAGCCCTTACAAGAATCGTACAGCCTGTTAAGGCTTAGTTATCAATTGCCAACCCTAAAGCTCAGACAAGAACATACAACAACCTCAGACCTTTAGGTCCTAAACAAAACCCTAAACCCCCCAAACACCTGAACCCTAAACCTAAACCCTAAACCCCTAAACCCTAACCCCTAAACCCTGAACCCCTAAACTCTAAACCCTAAACCCCTAACCCCTAAACCCCAAACCCTCAACCCCAAAACCCTAAACCCTAACCCCAACCCCTAAACCCTAACCCCTAAACCCTAAACCCCTAAACCCTAAACCCTAAAACCCCTAAACCCCAAACCCCTAAACCCCAAACCCTCAACCCTAAAATCCCTAACCCCTACACCCTAAAGCCCTAAACCCGAAACCCTAAACCCTAAAACCCCTAAACCCCAAATCCCTAAACCCGAAACCCGAAACCCTAAACCCTAAACGCCTAACCCCTGCAACCCCTAACCCCTAAACCCTAAGCCCTTCTTGGCATCTTCGGCCCGTCCTGGACCTTCGCTGCCATGGGCGCAGCACTGCCGCCCACTGGGAGCTGCTTGTCCGACATGGCAGTTGCTGAGGGCCCTTGTTAGAAGGGCCTCAGTAGGTGGAATACCAAAGGGGCCTTAATAATTAGAATAGGGTTTTGGGGGCCATGATACTATAATTACAATAAGGAACCCCCAAAGTAGTATAGGTAACTATTAGGCCCCTGTACATATTAAGTTCCTTTTTTAAGGGCTCCTTCTAAATTTAGCGGGGTCTAGAAGAGTAACTCTAGTTTATGGTTTAATGTAAGGGCGCTCCATCAGCAATCCTTAAAGGTTCTATGTGCATCTGCGAGGTCTTGGAAGGATGTTAAAAGGTTTCAGGGTTTAGGGTAGGGCTTTGGGGGTTTAGGGCTTAGAGTTGAAAGCCTTATACAGCTCTCATGGGCTTTCTAGGGGTCTGTTCGCAGTAATATGGGCGATATGCGGGTAGCAGAAAAAATCTGAAGACAAGAAAACGGTAAACCCTCCAGCCTCTAGCCCTCGGCGAATGGCCGTTGGGGGCTGAAGGGCTTCATTACCCCCGAACCGTGGTAATTAGGGCTCAATGATTTTCCTCGAATAGCACAGGGCCCAGGCGCTTTCAGGGTCCTAACGTTTAGGTTTAGGGTTGAGGGTTTGGGGTTTAGGGCCTGAATTGGAGGGTTTGGGTTTGAAGCTTGAAATGTCTAAAGCGAGATGAGCTTTGGAACGGGCAGAGCACGAGGAAGGCAATCCGCGCAAAACCCTGGACCCGAAACCCCGCAGGCCCTATGAAGTCAAAAAACCGTGTCACATCTGGGAGACGCCTCCAAGAGTTCTGAAGGGAGAACAGTGGTTCCCATATCGGGAAAGAAACGAATCACATGTCCTGCCGGACGCTTTTAACACTCGTGCAACGGGTGCTGGGCATACAGCTTGCTTGGCAACTGCACGCATTCGCATGAAAAAGACATCCGGGTCCAGATGGCGCCTATCTGCAGGACCATGCCAGACCAAGTGCGTCGGGAAGCAGAAAGGCCAACAAAACCATCTTCAGCCCTCGACCCTAAACCCTACATCCTAAACCCTAAACCCTAAACCCCCAAACCCTGAACCCTATATCCTAAACAATGAATCCCGAATGAAACCCTCAACCCTGAAACTTCTCGTCGGCAATAAATCCTGCCGGCCGTAAATTCTACCTGCAGTCGACGCGGATTCAAAAGAAACTTTCGAAAGGCCTTGCCCGGTCAGCCTTATGTATTAGTTGAGGGTCTCAGGAGACCCACCCGCAAGCAAGAGCATCTCCACAATCCCACTGTACTTCTCATCAACTTGAGGACCTTGCATCTCAAGAGACTGCCATAGCAACTGAGCGGATGCCTCAATGTTCGGACCCTAAACCCTATGATAGTGAGACCTGCTGGGGTAAGAGGTTCCAGCACGATCACAAGAATCAGAAACCAACCTGAGGAACCCTGAACCGAATGATGCAGGCACTGGGGTATGATATTGTAGAATTGCAGAATACTAAACCCTAAACCCTAAACCCTACTACACCCCGGAGCCCTGAGGAAGAGTATTGGCAATTCAGTATTCAGGCCCCAATACTTCCAGCCCAGGACCAAGACCAGAAGAACAGGCAAGCCTGCTGGTCCTAGAATTCATAGGCTCTTCGTTTAGGGTGTATGCGGTGCGGTTTAGGGGCTTTCTCAAGCAAGACCGACCGGGAAACACAATGCGAGAACAAAGTCTTGGACTTTGCGCATTGTCCATGGCCAATACATCGTGTCTTACGGCTCATGCTGTGGGTGGTGGGTCATGGCTAAGGTAGCGGAAACCTTTGTACAGATGTACGGGCAAGTTGCTTCTGCCCTAAACCCGTACAACCCCCAAACTCCAGCCCCAAACCTAAACCCCAGGTCCTAAAACTGACACCCTCAACCTTTATTTCTTCGGTTCCTTTCAGAGAGGGGACTAGAAATTACTTAGAATAGCGTTTAGGAATATCTTGTGGCATACTTGCATTATAAAGGAACCCGTTGGAATAGCGCCGGTAGTTCTTCCGAGTCTGTATTAACCAGCATTTTTTTTGCCACGAGCCGCTAAGCTTTCCAGTTCTTGGGAGCCCAGGGAGATGTGCTCTTTGGCTCAGGTTTGGAGGTCGCTTCTCTCAGTTGGCCGGAGAGTCCTGGTTTAGGGTTTAGGATGTTTTTAGGGGTATCGTTGAGGATTTAAGCTTGGGGATCAAGTAAGGGCCAGGGTTTAGGGTTTAGGGAGGTCTCACAACAGGCTCGGAGAGCCCCGGCGTGGGGTTTCGGGAGCATCCTGCTTTAATGAGGCCTTGGCACGGTCTCTTCAGGGTTTGAAACGGTTCTGAAGGGTCCTATTCAAGCAGGGTTTTGAAAGCGCGTTATGTGGGAGTTTCCGAAAATAGGGGACCCTAATATAGTACCCTAAATAGTAGGATCCTGATTATAAGGACCCCACAATAAGGTATCCCTAATTTTCGGAAACTCCCATGTGGGTTTAGGGTTCTGAAGAATCGACTTTAGGCTTCAGGACAGAAATGAAAAGAACTGAATGATCCGTCTTTGCAGACTCTTTTCCTTCTGCCTGAGTACAAGCGTCTAGAAGCCCTATACCCCTAAACCCTAAACCCCAAACCGCTACCCTAAACCCTAAACCCCAAACCGCTACCCTAAACCCTAAACCCCTAACCCCTAAACCGCCGCCAGGGCAGCCCGTGGCCCTGGGACTGCGGGCGATCCTACAAACTTCACCCCTAGACCTGAGCGTCTCCTGATCCTTTCAACCCAAAAATCATATAACTTATAACCCCTCTAAGAAACATCATACAAGGGCCTTGGAGATCCTTTCGTAGGTCGTCCAGCTCGGCAGAGATGTAGCTCTGAAACCCTGGAGAAAATCAGCTTGCAGCGTATGTTTTAAGGATTTGTTGCGATTTCGGTATGTTTTGTTGCAACTCTGGACTTTGTAAAGGGTTTTATGAGTGTCTTGTTTTGTGGTGTTTATAGGTTATGGGGCTTGACAAGGCCCAATGCAGGCCACCCACTGCACCTTAACCCCTGAGCCAAAGCCAAGCGAGAGAGAACTCTCTGGGGGCACCCTAAACCCTAAACCCTGAACGGGAGAGTCTAGTTGGGGTTTAGGGTTTAGGGTGTAGTTGGGACAACATCATGAGGAAAGTGCTGAGAATCCATAATCCAACTATGTGGAGACCGTCAGGGGAGACTGCTACTGAGCGGTCAGACCCCTATATGATGCTTCAGGGTTCAGATGACGAGGTCTTGCTGGGATAGAGGGTGTAGGGTATACAGCATGGTAAAAGCTCATAAGAAATAGGGGAATTATGACATTACGAGTATCCGCATGATAACACCTAAAATATTTTCCAAAAGGGGCATACTCATACTCAAGAAATTCCTTAGTACAAACCCCTGCTTCATATGCTAGGGTTAAGGGTTTGGGGTTTAGGGGTTTTAGGGGTTTTTAGGGGTTTTTAGGGTTTTAGGGTTCAGGGTTTTAGGCTTTAGAGTTTTGGGGTTTAGGGCTTTAAGGGTTTAAGACCCCAGGCCCTCGGGCCGGAGCTGCCCTAAACCGAGGAAAACATTCCAGTTTTCTTGAACCCTAAACCCTAAACCCTGAACTCAGCATGGTGCCTTAGTACCCATTACGAGGATTTTGGGGCACACTATAATCGCATCATTACATTGCGTTGTTAGAGCTTCGGGTTTTGGTTTCGTACGGGCCACGGGTGTTTGTTTGTTGGCTGTGGGATTTAAACATCCTCTGCCGGAAACCCGTGTACGGAACCTTGTAGAGGCCACAAAATTCCGAAAAACCCTGAACCTAAAGCCCTAAACCCCAAACCCCGAAACCCTAAACCCAGAACCGCTACATCTTAAACTCCACGGAGCCTGTAGCAGCTGAAATAACGCCTATCCCCTAAACCTTCAAACCTGCATCTTAAAGCTTAAACCTTCAATCGGTTACCCTACATGATAGAACCTCGAACAGCCTAAATTCACAGAGAATTGCCGCTGGGAGGCTTCCATGACTCTTCATTAGCCACCTTCCAGAGTCTCCGACGGTTTAGGGTTTAGGGTTTCGGATTTAGGGTTTAGGGTTTAGGGTTTCGGATTTCGAATTTAGGGTTTAGGGTTAGGTCTCCAGGCCAAGGATGGGGATTATTCGGTGTAGGGATTTAGGGGTCGGTCTAAGGTTTAGGGGCTTAGGGTCTAGAGGTTTAGGGTTTAGGGGTTTGGGGGCTTAGGCTTTGCAGCTTGGGTTAAGTGTCACGATTTTCAAAAATTTTAGCCGGGAGCCCGATGTCGGCATTGTTCTGCTGAGTTCTTGGGTATCCGCATTCTCGAGAATCACGGATGGTTGCTTCAGGAGCTGCGGGGCGGCTTGGGATCTAGTCCAAAAAGTGGGGCAGGGCATGCGAGTGAATGTAAGGAAATCGGCATAAGCAAATCGCCATGATCTTGTTGTTGCTGCTGGTGTTGGTGTTGGTGTTGGTGCTGGTGTTGGTGTTGGTGTTGCTGTTGCTGTTGGTGTTGCTGTTGCTGTTGCGGTTGCAGTTGCGGTTGCTGTTGCTGTTGCTGTTGTTGTTGTTGGTGGTGGTGGTTCCAGCCGAAGAAGCATCGAGCCTGTCAAACCCAGAACGCGAAGCACGAAATCCAAAACCAGTCCTGTGCCTCCAAATAGGAGAGAGCCCACCCTTTCATGAGTTTAATATGGTAGCCTGAAAAATGAATAACGCAATTCCTTAGGGGTCTCCACTATCCGATAATTTATCGCCCCCATTCTGGTTGTTCAGGCTTCTCTCTCCGAAGCCTAAACCCTGAAACTAAACCCATAAGAACCCTTAAACCCAAACCCTTAAACACTAAACCCTTAAACCCTTAAACCCTAAACCCCAAACCCTAATTACTCAAACCCTAAACCCTGAAACCTCCTTTTTGAGGGCCCGGTGCCTCTGGTCCCTCAACCCTGAACCCTTGAAAGGAATTCCAGGAACCCTCATAAAGCCCCTACCCACCCCCCNCCCCCCCCCCCCCCCCCCCCCCCAGCTTAGGACCCGGTCCGGTGGCCTCTGGTCCTGCATGATGCGTCCCACATCCATGGCTCTCGCAGTGCCCCGGAAGCGCATGCAGCCCTCGAAGAAGTCCTGGTGTTCGAAGTTTAGGGTTTAGGATGTAGGGTGTAGGGTTTAGGATTTAGGGTTTAGGGTGTAGGCTTTAGGCTGTAGGGTTTAGGGTTTAGGGGACAGGGTTGAGGGTTTAGGGCTAGGGTTGAGGGTTTAGGGCTAGGGTTGAGGGGTGGCTCTTTAGGGTTCAGGTTGTAGAGTTCGGGGTTTAAGGCTTAGAGATTAAGGTTTAGAGCCCGTTTCGGGACGAGCACATGCCTGCAGCTGTATACGAGGGTTCTTTTGAGTTTGTGGCTCAGGTGCGAAGTAAAAGGAAAGCTAGACCGCCTGCTGATAAACCTCCTTCTGGAATTAAGGGCCTTAAACTTACTGATGGAAGTGGTACTTCTTAATGAGGGGTCTGCATGTCCCGCAAATCTCTATCAGGGCTCTGTAAGGCGGTTCAGGACTAAAGGAAAAGTGCCCTTTACGATAGGACCAGAAACCGCAACCACGAAGACCCTGAACCCCTCGGACCCTGAACCCATAAACCCTCAACCCGTACACAAATCTCGATCATCCCATGCAACCCCATCAGAACCATTCATTTCATGTGGAAACCTTCAGACATGGAATAGAGTTCTGGTATCTATCTAGGCACTATAAGGGAACCCCTGAGCCCTAAACCGGCAACCCTAACCCCTAAACCCCTCAACCCCATCCCCTGAACCCTAAACCACCGAAACCCTTCCGATCCCGATTTTCCACAGCTCTGCTTAAAGGTCTTTTGAGTATCCCCAGCCTCCAAATCCACGGCGCCATCGCCAGCGGCATCCAGGAGCTTGAAGAAAGACCTGCCAGGAGTGCACCGAAGTGACCAACAGGGTCGGGTTTTACGGTTTGGGGTTCAGGAGTTACGGTTCAAAGCGTGGGCTTTTTTCGCAGGTCCTTGCTACAAACCCTATTTAGCGCAGAATTTATAATGGCCCTACCAAAAAAACCGGTTCTGGTGTTTCACTGTAGGTGTGCACCCGATGGGTTCAGAAGTAAGGGGCAAGATGGAGCTGCCTAGATCAAAATCAGGGAGTGGTTTAGGGATCAGGGTTTCGGGTTTAGGGCTTAGGCTTGATTCAGGGTTTCGGGCTGTAGGGGCAAGAGAAGTCACATCCTGCCCAACAATCACCACAACAAACATAGGCAAAACAACCATAAGTACATTTTTTTCCAGCAATGCAAACAAAAGAACCGAAGCTTGCATAGAAATACGATACGCCACATCGCAAACCCTCAACCGCGAAGTAGACAGCCTGAAAGCCTGAACTCTGCTTTGCTGAAGCCAGCAATCTCACCGCCCTCTCCCTGAACCCTGTTCCCTAAACCCTAAGCCCTAAATTTCTAAGCCTTAAACCCTCGTTTACTAAGCCCTGAACCCTAAACCCTAAGCCTTAAACCCCAAGCCCTAAGCCTAAACCCTAAACCTTCTGAACGCCGAGGAAAAACTGCTAAGCCAAGACACCAAGCATCCCAAATGTCCTGGGCAGAGACGGGGTGGGGTTTTGGGGCTTAGAGTTTAAGGTTCAGTTGTCCTGAAATTGTAACCCATTGACAAAGAAGCCGGCGAACTTCGATCAAGAGTGCCAGTGCCCGCCTGCAACCAACCAGTAACACGGAGATTTAGGAGTAATACAGGGGCCTTGATAATGTGAATTGCCTCCACAAGGGGAGCGTGCATCCGGCACATGAGCAACACTGGCCGTATAGATAGGTGATAATTAGAATAGGGTTTTGGTGAATATTATACTGTAGTTATAATAAGGAACCCCTAACAAACATATTTAACTATTTAGGCCCCTATATTAGAGATTTTCAGGCTCAGCGGCTTAAGGCGGCGTTAAAGTTTTCAGGTCTAGGGATTCTGGATTAAACTACCATATCTTACCTTGGCTGACTTCTGAACCCCTCCGAAAAGCTAAACTTTTCGCCTCCTTATTATAGTTCATATAGAATCCCAAAAAGTTAAAGTCCTAAGAGCCAACCAGAAGAACGCCCAGTTATTGAGAGCCCTCATGCTAGAATTTATCAGGACTTGGCAGCTTCAGGTAGAGACCGTGTTTCTTGAGGCATTTGGGATGTCGTCATCGCTCCGGTGCCCTCATAAGCAAAGGCAGCTTAAGGTCCGCCGTCCTCAACAAGTAACGGTCTAGGGTTTAGGGTTTAGGGCTTAGGGTTAAAACTGTAAACGCAGTCGCACACAAGGATTGCTATCAGAAATGCCCGAACCTCGACCGGTCCCTCCCGCACTTCGGGTTAGCTTCACTGCACAACATTGCGTTGCCCCGTGCACGAGCACTTCTGTCGTGTATTTCCAGAATAGTCCCAGCCAGCGCCTAAATCCTAAACCCGAACCCAAAGAGCCTCGTACTGCCCTAAATCATAAGACCAATTTAAGGTCTGTCCTTACGGAATATACCCTAAATAATCTTAGTAGGTTCCTTGTAGTTTAAGGTCTGTCTCTCGTTGGGCTTTCTGGAGACTGCAGCACAGCCCACACCAAAAGACCAGCCGCAGATTGCTCCCAGAACCCCTTGGGAGCCCTAGCCCTGACACGACAGCCCGAGAATAGAACCATACGCACACGGCTGAGGGTTTATAGGCTTTAGGGTTTCCGACTTGTCGAGTATCCTGGGGAACTAAAGGTTAACCTTTGGCAGTATATTGGGATTATAGTACCCCAAAAAGGTTACAGGGTACCTACTCACTACTAGGGTTTGGGCTTAAGGGCTCTCGGTTTGCGGCAAAAAGGCAGCGTCGTCCGAAGCGTGTTCGTCAAAGCTGATTGGAAACGGAACCCCTCGACCCGGAACCCTAAAACCCAAGACTCTAAACCTTAAGCCCTAAACTTAAATCCCAAACCTGAAACCCTAAACCTTAAACACTTAAACCCTAAGCCGTAAATCCTAAACCTTAAATCCTAAACCTTAAACACTAAACCGTAAGTCTAAACCTCAAACCCTAAACCTTAAACACTAAAGAACCGTAAACCCTGCACCTTAAACCCTAAACTCGATGCCTAACCAACCCCCCCAAGCCTAGATCCGAGATCATCTCAATGAACACCTGCTGCGAAGCCCCAAAGCCTTAAGCCTGACCCCTAAACCCTAGCCCCAAGCTCTAAACCCTAAACTTTAGCCCCTAAACCCTGAACCCCTCTACCCTACACCCGACTCCCAATGCTTCATAAAAAGGCCACGCGTCCAGACCTAAAGCCTCGAAGTACTCTTTCACTGCAGGTGTGTTGATCTTCTCCTTGCTTACAAAACACCCTAGGGTTTAGAGTTTAGTGGAGTTTAGGGCTTCAGCAAATACCGATGGTCTGGGTTACCTGCAAAAGGTCTAGAGCTGGGTGAAATCAACGTTCGGCCATCTGGGGTCTGTAATGAGAAGCCTAGCCGTAAGAATGTTACAACGGGCTCATGTGGGAGTTTCCGAAAACAGGGGGCCCTAGTATAATACCCTAAATAGTAGGATCCTTATTATAAGGACCCAAACAAGGCACCCCTAATTTTCGGAAACTCCCATGTGGACTGTTTGAACACAACTCCACACACGTTCTGTTACATTCTGTAAACCATCAAACCTTGTGCGTTGCGGAAGCAGAGACGTCCTTCAATGGACTGTGATGTCGGCACCCTAGCCCAAACCACCCCTAAATACAGGGGCCTTAGTGACTACAAGAGAGGTTTGGTGCTTGTCGTTCTAGTAAGACATTGGTGCTGTTGAACTCAGAGACTGTAAATATCCCTTGTTAAGGAATATACCTTAAATTATAGTAGGATCCCTAATATGATTTACGGAATATTCTTAATTAAGGGATATTGGAGTCTGCTCTGGAGACCCAGGGAACAATATTGATCACTATTCAGGCTTCTATCTTGCGTACACCCCGGGCCCTAAACCCTAAACCCTAAACCCTAGACCCTAAACCCTAAACCTTAAACTCTAAACCCTTAACTCTTAGACCCTAAACTCCAAACTCAAAACCCTGAACTGACACCAGCAAGCGGTTCAGGCTTCAGGCTTGGGATCCTCGCGAGACTTAATTCTGAAACGCGCGGTCTGAATTACCCAAGCCTTCCAAAATGAGGTCTGTAGTACGTCGTTCAGAGAACACGAGCTGCTGTTTGGTAAGGCCATCAGGAGAGTACCATAACCCCTTAACTAAGGAATATGCCTTCAATTATATTAGGAATCCCTACTATAATTTACGCTGTATTCCTGAAAAATGAGGAATTTTGGCAGGTCTGGGCACCCTACAATCCAGCCCACTCTGACCCCGCGCCCCCTAAACCCTAAACCCTAAGCCCAAAACCCCCGAAACCCAACGCACCCCAAGCCCTCCTCGAACAGCCCCAGGGTGATGACGCCGTTGGCCTTCAGGGCCACACGTCTGGGAACATTCGCAAAAGAGACTGGGAGCAGCAACGATGTCGGTTGAAGGTGTGTGGTTGAGGGTTCAGACTTGCGATCACCGATAGCCTTATAAGGCGGGAGATCCTGCAAAACAACCAAGGCTACATCGAAATACAATCAACAACTATACATTACATCCGATGTCGGAGCCCAACTGACAGCCTGATGATCCAGATATCAAAGAAAATGGCCAGTAATAACGATGTTTTGTGAACAGTTACCTTCGCATTCCGTAGACAGCTTCTTTTCAGCGAAAGCCATGCGCAGGAGAGCCGGGAGGGCAAAACAAACGTAGACAACTCGAAATGAAATCAAATCAAATCGAACACAATCGAGATGAACGAACCAAAATGGAAATTACGTCTCAACGACGCGCCTGTGCGATTTTGGGCCGATTTTCTGCCGAAATTGAAATCGGCGCTTGGGCGAACTGAGCGCCATTGGCTCCTATGTTATCGATGAACAGGGGATGAGGACGTGAATGAGGACCATGATTCTAAGGAACACGGTCCGAATGCGAAGACGGCTACGCAACAATGGCACTGACGGCAACACTGTTGTCAGTACTTCCCTGTCCTTACTACAAAGCGCGAGCAAGTGGGGCGTGGGCAACGAGCATATCAGTACTATTTGGGCGGCTACAAAGAGCGATAATGATGCAAAAACTGTTCACGTCCGGTCGGTGTAAAGAGCGCAACAATGACAGCAAATGCTACAGTACCAAAATCCAGCCCGAAAAGGACTTTGTATCGAACGAAGCAGTAAACGCAAACATAAGTTGAAATTATAAACAAGGTGATGAAAGGACTGTAAACTGTAGTACAATGGCAGTATTGACTTAAGTTTTACTAACTGGGAAGCACGGAAATCCGCGGGTACATGCGGGCATGAATCAAGCAATCAAATTAGGAAGTAAGAGCCGAAAGCTAGTATTACAGTGCTGAACGCAATTGTCCGCATAGTAGGTGGAAAAACGGCAACCACGAAAGACAGAGGATCAGAGGATCGATGACAGTACCCAAACAAAACCATGGCAAAAATCCTTTTCAAAAGAATTATGATTTAGTGTCGTCGAAAATAGTAGAAGTAGGACGAGTCAGTATGGCGAGCAGGAGTTGGGGGAGGACACAAACACGCCGAATCGTGCCTAACTGCCTATGCATTGGAACCACCGAATCCCAGGCATCCTCGTCATTGTTGGTGCGGTTCAAGTGATGGAACAAATCGCGCAGCTTCTGAATGTGCGCAGCCTGGCTCACCGCATGGCACGACTCCAGAGTGGATGAGCTGAACAGCCCAACGCACATGTTGAGAATGTTGTAGTGCACACAAGCGTCACGATATCACAGCACTCTCAACATCGCTCCCAAGCCGCCTTATTGTCCATCAGTGCCTGAACCACCATAGAATGATCATTCTGGGCACTTTCCTCAGTGGCGCAGGGATATCTGAACTACATGGCTTCGAACAAACCGTGAGTGCGGGAAGCTGCAGACGTATTCCCTTTGCGAACAAGCAGCAATTGAAATGCACACAAACCAGCCATGAAACAAAGCGAAAACACTGTTGATGCTGCAACCCGATGATGCACATGCGAGCATGTTGCTTCGTTAGATTCTTCGGGCCCTAATAACAACGCGTTGATGGCTGGCTTTTGCATGCCAGAACCGTGTCGAGCTGCCACATTGCACGCAACTTGCATCAAGGACATGAAAGAATGTTTCAGGTCTTCGTGCAGTTTGGCGGCGATGGCGCTCTGGCAGAACACACCTGTGATTACCTGTGTTGTCATCACTCATAGAATCTTCGCACACATACTTGAAGAAGTACGGCACTGTGCTGGTGCAGAAAATGAGAAGTACAGCACAGCACGCGTGCACAGGCATGTTGCCGTTTGGCGGAACCTCTGCTGGAACGTGGGGGAAAGGACGATGTTGATCACGCATTGTACAGGGAAAGGGTCAGACACCAAACAGGAGCCATAATTTAGGGCCATAATGTTGGTTGGCATGTGCAGCACTGCATGTGACCTCCGTGCCTTTCTGGGCAGGATTCCATCCCATGTGAGCTGAAGCCAAAAAGAAGCTCAAGGATCTCATTGCCAGCCGAGGTGCATTAAGAACTGCGAAATACGTGAACATTATATAAAACAGGTAGCACAAGCACCACACCGTCGACATTGACCTGAGGCAGCAGTTGCATCGAATATCAGATCATGAAAACAAATCTCAGAGAGTGAATACAAATGCAAGCCTTCGAAGTCTTCTGCTTCACAATGTGGTGCAACAGTTGTTATCCCGCAAACAGTTTCTTGCAAAAGACGTTCGAAGCGCATGCTGACAGATTGCCTAGCAAATTGCTGTGCATCATCTCGACTTACTGCACGCGCGCAACATGCTGGAAACTCTGTGCAGCAGCATGCATGGATGGCGTCGTCGCTGACGATTGAAAAAACGGTTCAGACATCATCCCCGCGACACTGTTCTCATGATGCGACGCTGTTCTCGGCACGTGCATACTACGCTACTATATTTCAATGTTGCAAGGAAACAACATTCCAAAAGGCAGGAGGCTTGTGGAAAGATGATAGCAGCACTGACGTCTAACAGGTGCCGAGCCATGCTAATGCAGGACACCAACGCGAGAATACAGCAGACCTGCGCCGTGCCATGCTTTGGTTTTGCGTCAAAAGAAGCAAAGGAAGCCAACTTCGATCATGCGACATGAAAACACGAAACCATTTGTGGAAAGAGCAGCACAAACAAAACGTCCAACTGCCAACTGCCCTCAACCGTAAACCTTAATGTAGGGGCCTTAATGATTAGAATAGGGTTCTGGGGCCCATTATACTATAATTCGAATAAGGAACCCCCAAAATAGTATTGGTAATTATTTGGGCCCCTATATCCTTAAATCCCTTATAGAACCCTTATAGTATCCATTACAGGAGCCCTTTAAAGGAACTTGTTGAGGCCCCTATAGTAGAGTGAACCTGCAGGCTGGTGTTCTTGACAGAGATCGACAGGGCTGCTTTTATAGGGACCCTTAGGGGGGTAGGGGACTATGCTTTTTGGACTAGACACGAGGATGGGATGGGGGCTTGGGGAGGGCTACCCAATGAAGCTACGTCCTGGGGTATGTGACAGTTATAATAAGGTTCGGCTCCTAAATTAAGCCCTAAACCCTAAGCCACAAATCTGAAGTCCAAAAACAACGGCGCTGGTCACGGTTCTGCTGGTGTTGCGACCCCTAACCAGACCCTAAACCAGAATGTTGGCATACCGAGCAGTAACTCTCTCGGCTGCTAGGCATTTTTTTTGCATAAGGGCTTAAGCCCTAAACCCGAACCCTAAATTCTAACGAAGTATGACTTACATGAGGGTTTCGCACTGGGACCCTGGAACATCTACGTTTAGGGTTTAGGGTTTAGGGTTTTGTACAAGTCCGTACAGCAAGAAGGTATCTTTGGGGGAGGAGATCCCGGTAGAGTTTCTCAACCATTCAGAGAACTTCATCTTCGCGTTGCAACACTGCCGCCATGGGCGAAAGACAACAAATTATTGTTGCCACCTGCCGCTGCTGACAGACGGAAGCAAGGCCGACAAAATAGCTACGGAACTAGGGTTTAAGCTACGTGTAAGGGTTCGGACTTTACGGCTTGGGGGTTCAATTGTTTCGGGCGTTAGGCTCTGCAGTTGCCTCGGGTTTGGGGCTCCAGGGTTTAGAGTATACGGTCAAAGCACCGAGCTCAGCCTAAACAATCTACTATAGGGGCCTTAACAATTAGAAGAGGGTTTGGGGGTCCATTAGACGATAATCATAATAAGAAACCCCCAAAATAGTGTAGGTAATTCTTAAGGCCCCTATATTAGAAGCCCCTCACAGGTGGGTAGTTCTTCTTCCATAGTACTCCCATAAGACCCCCTTTACCTTATAGGAGTGGTATGGGAGGCTTATGGGAAACTACCCACCTAATAACTACCCACCTGTAAATGGCTTANGGGTAGTTCTTCTTCCATAGTACTCCCATAAGACCCCCTTTACCTTATAGGAGTGGTATGGGAGGCTTATGGGAAACTACCCACCTAATAACTACCCACCTGTAAATGGCTTAGATATATTACCTGGATCGCGCTTGAGGAGGTCCATGGGGAAGGCGGCTAGGTGCCTGCAGACATCTGCAATGCATCCACGAGTTGCATGTACCAAAACCCTAAACCCTAAACCCTAAACCCCTAAACCCCTAAACCCTAAACCCTAAAAAAACCCTAAACCTGATATCTTCAAGGGCTCCTGAAAAACTGCCTTAAAGTGAGCGCAGGGAAAAACCGCTTGTGGGAGAAAAACCCTGCACCCAGAAACAGAAGCTGGAAAACACCCCCTTATCTTAAAGCCTTCTCTAGACGCATCCCTAAAAAGTTCGACACGAATAGAATCACACGGGGACCCTCTTGATTAGACTAGAGCTACTCTTAGCTGGCAAATATTCAGGTCCCTGTACTCTCAAGTTATGCTGCCCACGACCTCAGCAAAACCAGCAACAACAGACCGACTAGGATCTGTGTACTCGCGAGAAATCCAAACATGCCGGTTTCCAAGGCTGGAAGCCGAAAGCCATCCAAAACCCTCCGCACTCTTAGGGCTTAGGGTTTAGGGTTCAAAGGTTACGGGTTTAGGGATTAGAGCTTAGGGTTTAGGGTTCAAAGGTTACGGGTTTAGGGTTTAGGTTGTCGGAGACCACCAGACAGCTGTCGCAAGAGCATGAAGACATGATACCTATCTATTGCCATGCCATGCATCTGCAATCCCAGTCCCAGCCAACCCTAAACCCTCATAAGCCCTGTCCTACTCATCGCGAAGCAATGGCCAGCATACGAAGTCTTCCTATTGCCACATGCATGCCGCGACTCTACGACATGGATCCTCTCAAGGGTAAGGGTTTAGGGCTTAGGGTTTAGGGTTTATAGGGTGTATAGGGTTGAAGGTTTAGGATTTAGGGCTTAGGGCTCAGGGGTTAAGGGTTTAGCTGCACAGTACGGTGATGCCGAGACTATGATAAATGCTCCTGCCCGGCTAGGAAAACAGCAACCACCATAGAGCATCCAGCGTGGTGTGCCATGCCATGTGGGGATTTAGCCGGACAGCCCGCGCATCTGCAGCCAGGCAGGTTCAGAGTGCAAAGATCAGGGGTTGGGACGGTTACTTGTTGGCTGAATGCGATATGCCAGCATAGGAACAGAGCTTTCATTGCTCCTCATGCTTGTTGCTCTCATGCTAGGTGTGGTATGACCACAAGAACTACCATGCCGAGGAAGGCTACAACTGCTACTATGCATGCCAGCTCGCATTTAGACTTAACACTGAAGGCTGACCATCATCATCGGCAGCATTGACATGATGCTCTGGCCGGCTACCTTGTACTGCATTGACACGACTTGCCTAATTCTGTGTACCAGCACATCTACAGTCGTCATTGGTAGCGCCTGCTTCTGTCATCTCCGTGCGAACTTAGAGCAAGTAGGAGGGGCCGACCGAAGCAGTAAAGTAGGGGCCTTGATAATTAGAACAGGGTTTGGGTGTAGATTGCACAGTCTTATAACAAGGAACCTCCAAAATAGTATAAGTAATTATTGAGGCCCCTATGTTAGGAACGCATCAGTAATTCCGGCAGACGGTAGCAGCGGCAGGACTGCCCAAATGATGCCGACACAGTGTCAAAACCTGGTCTCATCGGCTGTGCGGACGGATGTTCTAAACATGGTTGGGATTACTGGTTATTTAGTATATGCTGATAACTTTAGCTAGCGTTTGCAACCTGTTCGCATCCGAAACAATAATCTGCTGCTACCACAACTTCATCTGTTAATCTAGCTGAAATCCTAAGCCAAGCATCGACATAATCCAGGTCAACCCGGTAAAGACCCTCACCCGTAAACCTTGAAAGCCCCAAACTAGTAACCTTCAAAACCTAGACCGGGAACCCCCAAAATTTGAAAGCTCTAAAACCTTTGCACTGAAACCCTCAACCCAAAACAACCCAGAGTGTCTGCTGCCCGAGTTGCAGGAGAGGCCGAATGACCTCTTGCCAGCTCACACCCCCGGCCTGTCAGCGGCGAGTAGCCGTGGGAACGCCAAAACTGATTGGGGTTTAAATTGTATGGTTTAGGGTTTAGGGCACCGTAACCACGATAGCCGGGCGAAAGTCGTAGTGCAGACAGTGACAATAACCCAGCATGGAGGCAACAACCAAGAAGATCAAGAGCAGCAGTAGCTGCCAGCTTTGATAGTGCAAAAGCAGCAAGTTCTGCTTGCTGCTGTTATATCTAAACTTAACAGGCTAAAACTTCATCCATGAATACAATCATAGGTTCCTGAGTAGCCCTCAATAATAAAGGTACCCTTGTCCCTACTGCTTGGCTTTAATGAGGGAGGCCCAAGAGAAAAAGGGCAAAAGGGTCATGCTGGGGAACCTAGCAATCATCAAAACTGCCCAGAGTACATGGCTTAGGTTTGAATGCTTTTCTTTTTCTTTGGTGTTGAGGGCTTAGCGTAGAGGGCTTAACTTACCTGGCCCCTGATCCCTGCACCTCGGAAGCCTTTAGATACGCAATAAGAAGACCTTACAAGCTTACGGGGGCACATTATCGTATAGTCATACGAGCTTTACGGTTGATGACGGCGAAATACAAAGTGTCACCATTGTTCAGGCTTGCAGATTAGCCGCCACCCCTCCTCTGGCTCGAACCATAAACCCCCCAATCCCACTTGCCTGAACCCAGCTGCAGAAAGCCGTCTGACACCCTAAACCATAAACCCTGAAAGGTAAGACATATGCCCTTAACCCAAAGCCCTAAACCTAAATCCAAGAGGCTCGGAGCTTTAAATTACACGTTACAAAGCTTTCCAGCAGTTGGGAGAGCACTATACACGAAAACATAAGCGCAACAAAAAGAACAACAGGAATCAAGAGCTGTCGAATTTAGGGCTTAGGGTCGGCTCGAGGGTTCAGGGTGTGGTTGGGGCTTTAGGGGTTCAGGGGTTTAGGGTTTAGGGTTTAGGGCTTTACCAAGCTAAGCGGCGATGCTCATGAAGAGGCTGAGCATTGAAAACATCAGGGAGCCGAAATGTTTCTCCAAGTCCTGGGAGGAGGCTCAGGGCGAGAGCTTATTCATGGGACCCTTAGCGGGGTAAGGGGGAGGGGGTAGGGGACTATACTTCCTCAAACAGGCCTTATTATGGGCATTATGGCCCCCTACCCCCCTCCCCCTACCCCCCTAAGGGTCCCTATTATGGTAGTGTCTTCGGGTTTGGGAGCCACTGGCATCAGGGCTTTGTGATCTGAGTATGGCTCATGGGAAGCCCAATTCTTTAAGGAGGTTTGGGTTGCGATAGATCCTGGAGGTGCATCGGGGTTTTAGCCACACAAGATCTTCAGGCTGTTGGGGCGGCAGGCATTTACGATCTGGAGTTTCGCTTACTGAGTTTACTGCTTGCCCGTGCCTTATGTTGTGACGCTTCAAGGCCAAAAAGGAGCATGACATTTATGCACAGGATCCCAGAACTAGGCCAAACGGCCTAAACCCTAAACCCCGGAACCCTAAACCCTAAACTGTGAACCCTCATCGCAGGCAGTGCGGAGAGCAAGATGAACGCAATAAGCCCACTTGTCACAGAAATTCCTGAAAGCATATCAGGGATCCTACTAAAATTTGAGGTGCATTCCTAAACCCTAAACCCTAAACCCTATTAGGGACATGGGAGTCTCTGGGTGTAACCCACTTGGCCTCTTGCAACATCCTGAGATTCGACATGCACCAAACCCTGAAAAACTCCTACACGACCTGATTTACTTATATGGGAGTTTCCGAAAATAGGGGTACCTTATTTTGGGGTCCTTATAATAAGGATCCCACTATTTAGGCTTCTATATTTGGGTCCCCTATTTTCGGAAACTCCCATATCTTAAACCCTACCCTAACCTACCAAACCCTACTTTTTTGTAGGTTCTTACTTTAAACCCTAATATGGAATTTATAGGGACCCTACTTTTTTGTAGGTTTTGGTAGGTTAAGGTAAACCCTATAAACCCTAGACTTGTTTCGGACGCCGGGCCTTCAAGTCTTCGGGCTCAGAGTAACCCTAAACCCTAAACCCTAAAACCCCAAACCCGAAACCCTAAAACCCTAGAACCTAAAACCCCAAAACCCTAAACCGAAACCCTAAAACCCTAAACCCTAAACCCTAAAACCCTAGAACCTAAAACCCTAAAACCCTAAACCCTTAAACCCTAAAAACCCTAGAACCCAAAACCCTAAAACCCTAAACCCGAAACCCTAAAACCCTAGAACCTAAAACCCCAAAAGCCTAAACCCGAAACTCTAAAACCCCAAACCCGGTCTCTGAGCTTCTGAAGGGCTCTAGGATTGAGCTATGGGGAGATGCGGCTTGCGGAGCTCGTGGTTTCGGGTTTAGGGTTTAGGGTTTAGGGTTTAGGGTTTAGGCTAGGATTTAGGGTTTTTGCGGGGTTTGGGGTGTTGGGCTTTGGGTTTTGGGGTTTTGGGTTGAGGGCTCAGGGGTTTAGGGCTAGGGTTTAGGGTAAAGCCCAACTAAGACTGCCCTTGTTTTCCATACAAAGGTACATTGCATGCTACCACACTAGTGGCGATTCGAATAAGTCTTTTCGTCGGCTTTTGGCTCAATACGCTAGGTGTACCGAGACAGCAAACGCATCTACAGCAGAATTGTACAACTGCCACGAGCATCGGCTGCCAAACAACATACCTAACCCACAGCAGCGGCCGCAGAAACAAGATACAGGATCGGCTGTTGCAGTTGGGTCTTCCACTCTGACTATGATATCCAATAACACAAACCCGTACCAAACGAATCGAAATGCAACCCTTCACCGTGCCTGTCTTTCGAGCTCAGTGAGGATCTGCTGAGATGTTTCTGCCTTACGAAGATTGGGGGTTCGTAAATTCAAGGTACCTGAGAGCCCAAAACCCTTAATTATGAAGGAATATGCCTAAACCAAATTTTGCTTGAAGACATAACCCTGGATGAAGGGGAGTCGGGCTGTGGATCTGCAGGGTCCATAGAACAAGGATTTTGCTAGCTTAAGCCCATATTCGAAGTTCATTCTTTCTCCTGAAAGTCCCAGAGGCTCGGGCTCGGAGGTGCGAATCCTATGGGTGTAGGGCTTAGGTTTCGGAAAGTTCAAGGTTGGCGGGTATATTGTAGCCGGCACTCCCTGAACGACAGGCTGTAGGACAGATTCCACACACGAAAAATGGAGTAGGAACTACGACTGCTGACTAGTATTAAGAAGACTAGCCTACTAAATTTTGTTGATATCATTTCCATTCAGAAAGCTCTAGTATCTTCGATTACTGGTGGACCACAAACTCATTCGCAAGATCGGGAACAGAAGAAATCCCAGCGCTTAGAAGCATATCGCAGGCCCTAAACCGTAAACCCTAAAGCCTGTAGATCCCTGAAACCTCAAATCCGACAGGCGTATGTAGGGTTTAGGGTTTAGGGTTTAGGGGTTTAGGGGTTTAGGGTTTAGGGGTTTAGGGTTTAGGGGTTTAGGGGTTTACGGTTTAGGGTTTAGGGTTTTTCGATTTCAGCGCTTGTTTTGTAGGTTTTTCAGCTTGAAATCGGCTAACACAGGGAAGGCCCAATACACAAGGAAGCCCCAATCCTTAGAATAGGGCCTTGGGGGCTTGTAATATATTTTTCTCGCGACTACAAGGGGATATCATTACTAGTGTTCGATGCATGCTGTTGGGCCGTGACGTCAATTATGAGCGCACACGTTGGAGTTTGCTTTGTGAGGTCCTTCAGTGGCAACGTCGGCCCTGATTAATTAACCCCCTACCCTAGAAGGAACCCTAGTAGGCATCCGCATATTAAGGCCCTGGAAGACAAGGAGTTTTTGAACTAGTCAGAGGCGTACATGCATGTGCTTATGTGCGTCCGGCCCTAGCAGGGCCTTTAGAATGAGTACAGGGCTTTGGGTCAAATAATGGTACCATTCCATGCTGGCTGGCACCTTGCGCAACAGGCAGGCCTCAGCAAGGAATACAGCTAAACCAATTAGGCCTCCGTTCCAAGTTTCCCTGAATATCAGAAGGACGACCCTGAGTAATATGGGGTCTAAATACTTAATTACCAACATTTTGGGGATCCCTACAACTAATACTATCCCGTGGCCGTGGGGAGGCCTTCTGCCCTGAATCGCATAAAAAATGGACCCTTGGGTCCGCGGGGTTTAGTGTTGTGGGCTTGGGGCTCGGGATTTACGACGAAGCCCCATGTCAAAGACCTCTAAACTTCGCCACGACACCAACAAGAAGTCGTTCACTTCTTGCGTGAACAACACAGCGAACACCTGAGCCAGAGGAAGACTTGTAGAACGTGACCACGCCCACTGCAAAGACGGAACGTAGCCACCCGTGAGGACGACGACAACGCCGCGCCCCACGTGCCGGTGTGAAGTGTAGTAGACGTTGGAACGCAGCGAAACTACCACCACAACCACCACCATCACCACCACCACCACGACTACTACTGCTGCTGCTACTACTACTACTGCTACTACTGCTACTGCTGCTACTACTACTACTACTACTAGCCAGCCCCACCCACTACACTTGCTGCATCCGCGCTGGGCAGTGGCAGCTTCTGGGCTCCTTAACTGTGACGGCCGCAGAAAATGCAAGGGCTCAGGCTCCCTATCTGTGACAGCTGCAAAAGTTGCAGAGGCTCACTTTCCTTAACTGTCACAACGGGTGAAGCTGCAGAGGCTCAGGCCCCAAAACTGTGACAGCAGCTGGAGTTAAAAACTCGACGGGGAAGAAACCGCGAAACCACAGGTGGTCGGATGGTACGAAAACGCCGTAAATGCCGTGCTATGCGCTGGTGCTGCTAAGAAGGTTGTAACACCCCTAAAAGTCTAAGCGCAACACCTTATAAACATCAAAAACAAAGATGCCAGCTGTATGTGGGAGGGGCTCGCCAACAGCCCTAAAGCCCAAACCTCGGTGTAGGAGGGTTTGCTTTTAAAGTAGTGTGCGGTGTGTACACACTAAGGTCTGGAGATATTGTTCGGGGTGTCCGCGAAACGGTGTCGTCATCATCCCCCAAAAAAAGGCCCCCCCAAGCCAACTTCGAGTTTTCGCCCAAAGCCCTCCGAAATCCGAAGCTCGAGTTCACAAAGTCCAGAAGTACATCTGGAGACTACACAAGATGCTCCGACATTACGCAAGTATTGTAACTACCAAGTGAAATGGCTGTTTTAGAGATATTGTTCGGGGTGTCTCATCATGTCCCCCCACCCTCCCCAACACCAAAACAAAAATCTCCAAAATCCGAAGGTCGAGTTTGCAAAGTCGACAAGTCGATTTTGAGGCTACATAAGATGGTCCGGCATCACGAAAGCTCTAAATACCGAGCAAAATGGATGTGCTCTTAAGATGGTTTAGAGCCGGCGTAGTTGGTAGCATGGGTACCTGCTACTACTACTACTACCACCACCACCAGTACTACTACTACTGCTGCTGCTGCTACTACTACAACTACTACTACTACTACCACTACCACTACCACTACCACTACCACTACCACTATCACTACGACTACTACTACTACTACCACTACCACTACCACTACCACTACACTAGCACTAGCACTAGCACTAGCACTAGCACTAGCACTACCACTACCACTATCACTATCACTACGACTACTACTACTACTACTACCACTACCACTACCACTACCACTACCACTACCACTACACTACCACTACCACTACCACTACCACTACCCCTACCGCTACCGCTACCGCTACCGCTACCACTACCACTACCACTACCACTACCACTACCACTACCACTACCACTACCACTACTACTACTACTACTATTACGACTACGAAGAGAGCACGGTACTAGTACGTCGTACACTGTACTTACGATGACCAGAGCGCACTGGTCACTATTCAAGCGGCCCGGCCTCGCACCGTGGGTGGTGCCATCGCTTAGTTGCTGAGTTCATAAGTCAAAAAAGAAGACTTTCAGTTATATGGGAAATATACCCTAAAACTGTAAAGTTGACACACTTAGCTACTAAGATCAACTTGCTGTTTACCTACCTTGGGTGCGCAGTGCCTCGACTGTGACGTTGAACTTTGCCGCAAGTTGAAACCAGAAATTCGAAAGAAAGATGCTATGCCATGCTATGCTGAGTCTCTTCGGGGCAGTGATTCCTTGTTTTCAGGCATCGCCGTGAAATAGAGTCTACACCTACCAGTAGGTTTTTTCACGAAATACATAGCCGGAGATGCCGGTCATAATGCCTACAATCACGAGCGGGAAGATGACTGTGACGATGATACAATGATAATGATGGTGACTTGGAGCGGAGTAAAATGCTTTCGTGACGCGAACTCACCGGACCTACTTTCTCTTCGTTGCAGAACTTCGCTCCACCCTGAGCTACCCCAGCAACTGGCCAAGCCACGCAGCAACAAAACGAACAGGGGCTGCTAGTGGACGCTATCACCAATTGTTTGGACCTCTATGTAAACGTGCCATGCGGTAGTTAGGAATGTTGGAGATGTTAAAGAACCCTTAACCCTGAACCAGCAGAAAGGATGATGGCAACAGCCCACGGCAAATGCAGTCAGGTTCTCAGGCAACGCCTCAAGCAGAGTACCCAAGCTGAAGAAAGAGCGCGAAACAACAACTCTAATATAGGCCACATCAATAAGTAGAATAGGGTTTTGGAGCCGATTATACTATAATTATAATAAGGAGCCCCCAAGATAGAATAGGTAATCATTAAGGCCCCTATACACCAAAACACCCAAACTGTCTGAAACCCTTGCGCCTTGACACTCGAAGCCCTAAACCCTGAACCCTAACCCCTAAACCCACACCCTCAGGCCTAGACCGTGAACCCTTAACGCTCGAAACCGTACCCTGAACCTCGAGAATCCTGATGAGGTGATGCTTTAAGGAAATGGGCTACAGGACTTAATTATCGGAGTAGGGCTTCGGGGCCTCTGTTAGTATAAGTATATAAGGGAACTTCGAGGAATAACATTTTCCTGTAACTACTCAGGCTTCGATATTACGCGCGATGCTTGTGGAATCTTCGTTCGGGAGTAGTAGAGAGAACTGGGGATCACCAATACACATAAAAACAGAGGCCTCCATGTTTAGAACGCTCTACAGGGACCATATGGAAATAGATAGCAGTATTACTTACTAACAATTAAAGCTGCATAGAGCCCATCAAAAAAAAACACCTTGAAGGATCCCTAAAAGGAGCCCTAAAAGGAACCCGTAAAGCATCCCTGAAAGAAACCCCCAAAGGATCCCAAAAGAAACCCTTAAAGGATCCCTTCAGGAAACCTGCACGGATCCCATAACGAAACCCTTAACCCTCAACTCTAAACCTCTAAACCGCCCTAAACCCCCAAACCCTGAACCTCTAATCCTCTAAACCCCTAGACCCTTCAACACCCCAAACCCCTGACAGGCCGCATAAACAATGAGAGCGAGAAGGACCATCGCCCACAGCAGTGCTTTCAGGGTGGAGATGATCGACGTCACCTGCGAGCGGGCGCAGGAGCTCCCCAAATCCGAAACTCTGAACCCCTAGAGCACACTCTGAAACCCCCTGCATGCTTAGGATCACACATGGAGTGCAGGATTGAGGGTTTAGGGTTTCCCCTGAACCCGAAACCTCCAAACCGAGCTTCCGCCCTGGACGTTCGGGATGGTTCAGGGCTATTCATGCAAGGAGTTCGGCATCAGGTTCATCGGGGCGGCGGTTGGGACTCTTTTGGGTTTGGGGTTTAGGATTATATAGGATTTAGCGTTGAGGGTTGAGGGTTTTAGGTTTTGAAGGTTTAGGGTTTAGACTTCAGCGCTTACTGGGCTTTAAGCAACCAGGGAAAAAGTATAAACCTTCCATTTCATAATGGTTCCTTTAAGAAAAAAGCCTTAAAGTATGGTACTCCAAAGCTCAGCTTAGGGAGTCAATTCCCCAAGAAGCCGAGGGACGAGCATCCGAAGAGCCATGACGAAACCTTCGTGCGGATCAGACCAGAGACTGCAATATCCCGGACCCTTAATTAAAGAGCTCCCTTTAAAGGGTCTATAAGGGATCTATAGGGTTTAGGGTTTAGGAGACTACAATATCCCTTAATTAAGGAATATTCCTTAAATCATATTAAGGATCCTACTATAATTTAAGGTATATTCCTTCAATAAGGGATATTGGAGTCTCTGAGCAGACCCAAGTTCGGCTGTTTGGCTCTCTGCTTTAAAGGTGTCCGGTATGGGATTCTTTAAGGGTTCTAGTAGGGTTCTATAAGGGTTCCAGTTCTATATGGGTTCATTTAAGGATTCTGTGAGGGTTCTATTGGGTTTAGAAGGATTCTGTGAGGGATCTATTGGGTTTAGGGTTCTACAGGGCTTATGTCCCCAGTTAGGGCTAACAAGAAGGGCTTTAGTCGGGGGTTTCGTCAGAGGGCTCTGTAAGGAAACCATAAGGGTTACCAGGGAGCTAGCGGTGTTTATAGAGGCGTGTATAACTTACTGTATAACTGGGGTTTGCAGTAACCAGGGAGAAACCAGTCTAAACTTCCATTTCATACTTGTTCCTTCAAGGAACTGGTCCCCGAAAAGGCATTAAAGTATGGTACTTCAGAACGCTTAAGCCCTAAGCCAAAAACCCTAGACTCGTCTGAAACTTCCGTGCTTTGGGCTGCCGGGCTTCTGCGTTAGGGTTTAGGGTTTAGGGCTTAGGGCTCAGGGCTTGGGGCTTGAGAGGTGCAAGGGTTTCCCTGTAAGGGCTTCGGGATTTTGCGGTTTCTAGAGGAGTGTAGGGTTTAGGGCTTTGGAGTCTCAGTTTAGCACTTGGGGGTTTAGGCTTCTAGAGCTTGGGGCTGTTGGGTCAAGGGCTTTACAGGGATAGGGTTTAAGAACCTCGAAATTCTACCGGGTCTAGGGCTTAGTGTTTTGGGGTTCCTGGGTTCAGGAGTTCAGGGCTTTCGGGTTCGCTCTAAGCCCATGGGGGGGCTAAAGCCTAAGAGTCGAGACGCTTCTGCTGACACTAAGGGGGGCTAAGGGCTGGCAGCCGTCAGGATCGTTCTATTGAGCCTAAGCCATACTTGCGCTATGAAGGCTATGCAGAGGAGCGCCAGGGAGCCAAATAATTCCCAGGATGCTTTCCAAAACAACATGTGATCATCTTCGGGGGCAGAACCAGTTCGCGCATGGGTCTTGGGGAAGTTTTCCTTTTCTCTCAAAATCAAATGGTGATCATGAGGTCAATACTGATTATTCAGGCCCGTATGTTAGAGGGGTTATTATCATGAATTCCGCTGGTACATTGGAACTGCTTGTGCGTTCCATGTCAACCTGTTATAACCTGGACTGAAACGGCCGCATCGAGCTACAATGTTACAACCATAAAACCCTAAACCCTAATAAGCCCACGAATACCCAAGCCTAAATTCTTACATCCCCAGCCCTCCCACCCGAAAGGAGCTGAATCACCAGCAAGGCGCGGAAGATGCGGACGAATTGAGCCGTCTTCAGCAGTCGCGTCAGCCGGATAATTCTGAAGGACTTCATGTTGGAGATGCCGGGTATAGCCTCCAGATCACCTTTCAGGGCTTGAGGCTGTAAGGGTTACTAAGAATACAGTTCCTTTAAAAAAAGGGTCTATAAGGGTCACTATAAGGGATCTATAAAAGTACGATTCTATAGTCTATAGGGTTTGGGGACCCATTTTACTCTAATCATAATAAGGAATCGCCAAAATAGTATTGGTAATTATTAGGGCCCCTATATTACTGGGCTTTTAAGTAACCAGGGAGAAAAAAGTATATACTGTTATTTCATAAGGGTTCCTTTAAGAAAAAAAAGTCTTAAAGTATTGTACTCCAAAGCCCAGATTATGGGGTCTGGGGTTTGGAGTTTGAGGGGGTCGCGGGAGCCTCAGGGTTCAGAGTCTTTGGGTTTAGTGATTTAGGGTTTAGGGTTTAGGGTTTAGGGGGTTCAGGCTTTCTGCGTTTAATGAAAGCAGGATAGCATGGAAGGATCCGAAACGGAGAATTATAATGCCAACAAATCCCTTGAAACAATCACAGTACTAACAACAATCATAATAACCCTCATGATGATAACCGACAAAGAACACGTATACCAAACCCCTGAACCCTAAACCCTAAACCTATATTAACTGAGAATAATGACCGGGCCGGACTTGAAGTTAGGGTTTTGAGTCTAGAGTTAGGCTTTTGGTTTAGGGGTTTAGGGCTCAGGGTTTAGCCCACAACCCCAAAAACTCTAAAGCCAAAGCAAAAGGCACCGGAAGTCCTACTCCCCTGCTTTGGGGGGCTTAGGGTTTAGGGTTAACTCATAAACCCTAAACCCCTACCCCCTAAACCCCTAAACCCCTAAACCCAAAAGGCCCGAAACCCCTAAACCCCTAAACTTTCTGGCCCCTTCCTTGGGATTGATAGAAAAACTGGACCACATCCAGCGCCACCTCCCAGAGGGAGCTCATGACGATGAACCTTGATTCCGGATGGTTTTTTCTAGGGCGTTCATGGTTTGCATAGGGTGTTATAGGGTTACAAGGTTTTTTTGTGGTTTTATAGATTTTATACGGTTTTGTCAGTTTTTTCTAGGGTTTTATGCAGGGTTTAGGGGGTGTCATGAAGTGCGCCATCGGGCGTAAAAATTGCTATGGGGCTAGGGGCATCGGGCCTGCTGGTGGGTCGTGGCTTGCGGTGTGGACGGTGCAGGGCTTAGGAGAAAGGGTTAGGATTTGGGAGTGGGGATTAATGACCACAGGGGCAGTCTGGGTGATGAGGCTGACACTTGCAGATTCAATTCTGAGCATCGCGGCTCAGAAGCTCTGAACACGCTGACGAACTCAAACCCTCAACCTGAAACCCTAAATCCTTCCTCCCAAACGCTCAACTCTACATCTTACACCCTAAACCAGGCTGAGTTTAGCAACAATGGCAATAGCGGCGCCCGCAACCCCTTGCTTGAACCTCACCGAAACCTAGATCGCAAGGAGCAAGTCCAGCCAGCCCCACATCCAGTCCTTGGTTTCGGTCAACAGATTCATTCCCGAAGGCTGGGAAGGGCTTGTCCAGTATCCTGCAGAACTACGGGTTAACCTTCGGAGAATATTGGGATTGTAAAGGGATTACAGGACCCAAAAAGGTTGAAGGTTACCTACTCTACGACTAAGCTACACCTCAAAATCGCAGTTCTCGGGCTTGAATAAGAACTCATCAATATATCTGCAGCAACTCGAATAAACCCCGCAGCCCCGTTCTAACTACAAAGGCCGTTCACCAAAACCCCGTAAAGCCTTTTCAGAAGCCTTTAAACTTTAAAGACCCCTTGTTCCAATTGTTAAAAAGGCTCCATATGTCTTTTGAGATTCCTAAAGGCTTCCTGAAGGGCTCATCAGCTCCGCAACGTGGGTAAGGAAGGGCCGAAACAATTAGAACAATTTCCTGCACAGGGTTCCTTTAAGGGTTCCAGAAGTTAAGAATCGCAACAGCTATATGGGGTTTCCGAAAATAGGGGACCCTAATATAGCACCCTAAATAGTAGGATCCTTATTATAAGGGCCCCCAAAAAAGGTACCCCTAATTTGCGGAAACTCCCATATGGTGCCTTAAAACAGCTCAAACAATGGTTTTGGACTCTCAGACTCTCAGGTGCCATTAAACTGTTTCGAAATATTCCGACTCCTACAACAGAAAGTGCAACCCAAACCCTAAACCCTAAACCCTAGACCCTAGACCCTAAACCCTAAACCCTAAAAGGTGATCCAAACCCAAACACTCTCAAACCCCAGCAACTTGACACAACCCCAAACCTAACAAACCGAACCCCTAAAGCCATAAATCCTCAAAAGACAAAAGCACCGAACCAAAACAAAGAACCTAAGCCATAATCCTCAAAAGAGAAGCACCAGCCCAAGCCACATCGTTGCAGAAAAATCTGCAGCCGCCCTCGAACAGTCGAAGTCCCAACTCGGCAGTGAAGAGCCCAGTATACACATACCTGGAGTTGATAGGGTTTAGGGTTCAGGGTTGAGGGGGAGTATGCAGGTTTGGTAGGGACGTATAGGGGACTCATGCAGAATTGCATGGCGTGCGTGAGGATTAATGAGGGTCTCTATAAGGCCTTCAAATCCCCTTTGTTGCAGCGCGCCAACCTTAACTTTGCAAGATGCACGTAGCATTGGGGGGTGTCGATTTTCAAAAACAGAAAACCCAAATCCCAAACCCTGAACCCCAAGACTCGTGTAGGGTTTAGGCTTTAGGGTTTAGGGTTTTAGGGTTTAGGGCCTCCTGGCCCCGTAACTTGGAGGAGTCCTGTGGGCATTTTGCCTACGGGTTTAGGGGAGGCCAGCATTAACCCTAAATCGACAAGCACATACGGAAATACTTTGGGTACTGCCCCCACTCAGCAACAGTTGGATATTATTCAGAATATAGATATATTAGGACCTTCATAGTAGCCCTGTTATGGACTGTTACTGTATGGGGGCAGTACGCAAGAAATACTAGGTGTCGATTCCAGCAGTTCCCAAAATTAGAGATAATTAGGGCTCTGTATATTAAACCATAAGGGAAACTGAATCCTACTTGTCGAGTATCCTGGGGAACTAAGGGTTAACCTTTGGGAGTATATGTGGATTATAGTACCTCAAAGAGGTTAAAGGTAACCTACTGCTGAATATGGGAGTTTCCGAAAATAGGGGACCCTAAAAAAGTACCCTAAATAGTAGGATCCTTGTTCAGGATCCCAGAATAAGGTACCCCTAATTTGTGGAAACTCTCATACAATAATGAGCCAAACCCCCCAACCCTGAAGCCTTAACCCAAATCCAAAACCCTGCACCCAAACGGCAATGTGCCAGGGCACCCAATAATTTGCATCTCCGATGAGCGTTCCGCCTCGCTGTCGGCGCCCACGGCAAACTGAACATCAAGCCCAATAAAGACCTCGGGTGAGTTTCATACCGGGGGCCTTAGTAACTAGCAGAGGCTTTGGGGTATGCTATACTATCATTAGATTGGGGAGACCAAGGAATAGTATCCGTAGTTACTATATTCTTCAGGCTTCTATAATATGGTTACGGTTTAGGGTTTAGAGTTTAGGGTTTAGGGTTTAGGATTTAGGGCTCTCTGCACGGGCCTCGGTGTGTAGGTTTCATGACTTCGGCGATTAGGGCCCTACAGCCGGGGCCTGGTGGGGCCTCCAAGTTTCTGCAAGGGTTTAGGGCTTCAGGGTTTAGGGTTTAGGGCTTAGGGTTTAGGGTTTAGGGTTTAGGGCTTAGGGTTTAGGGTTTAGGGTTTAGGGCTTAGGGCTTAGGGTTTAGGGTTTAGGGTTTGGGGCTTAGGGGTTACAGTCTAATTAGGGCTTTAGGGTTTGCGTTTTTGTTTAGGGATTTAGGGTCTAGGTTTTACAGGTTCAGGCAGCCCCGTGTGAAGGATCACGCGCAAGCCTAGCACGGCTTAATCTTTCATCCCGGCATATACCTTAAATGATAAGGGTGTCAAGTGAGAAGCTACAAGGGCCTGAATAGCCTTGAAACTTGTAGGGATTACCCATAGGCTCCATAGTAATTCCTTTTTGTGGTTCATATTTAGAATCCAACAAGGTAATGCCCAAAAGGAACTACTATGGAGCCTATGGGTAAGGGTTGTTTGAATTCAATGCAGATTCCTTCATTAAGGGATCCTGTGCTCCTTCGAGTGAAGGATCCCACGAATTGGTTCGAAAACCGGAATTCTAGGGATTAGGGATCTTCGCGCCTAGGGTTAGTTTAAGGTTTAGGGTTGAACCCTAAACCCCCAAAACCCCTAAACCCAAACCCCTAAACAACCCCTAAACTGGCCCTAAACCCAAACCCCCAAAAAACCCCCTAAGCCCCTGAAAGATCGCCAGAGCTCAGCGTTCGTGATGACCACCGCGGCAAAGAAGGCCTCAAAAGCCTGGTGCCTGATCAGGCTTTAAGGTCTGGTAGGGTTTAGGGTTTAGGGTTTAGGGTGTATTGGTGTAGGGTTTAGAGTTTAGGATTTTGTTCGTTGAGCTCCTTTGCTGCGACTAGGGTTTAAAAGTTTACAGTTTAGATTTCATGGTTTGGTCTTCCTGGGTTGGGGGTTTCTGCATAGAGGAAGAGTTAGGGAAGTCGGGCTGCAAGGATATCAGTCGTTGGCCTCAAAACTGGGTTTTGTTGAAGACGGCGTCTTCGAATTCGAGTCTTTAGATCGTTTTGGGCTTCGCGTCTAGGATACCCTGAACCAAGGCCCTCACAGCACCCTTAAAAGAGCGCTTATAGTACCCTCAAAAGCCCTTTCAGTACCCTTAAGAATAGGCCCTCACCTCAGGGTCGAAATCTCAAGGCGCAGCTTCGATTCCCAACCTCAAAGCTGAACCCTTGAAGCTTCCCCTAGGGCTCCTTTAAGGGGTCTATAAGGGACCTACAAACGGCTCCTTTAAGGGATCTATAAGGGATCTATAGGGTTTAGGGTTTAGAAGACTCCAATATCCCTTAATGAAGGAAATTTCCTTAAATCGTATTAAGGATCCTACTATAATTTAAGGTATATTCCTTCATTAAGGGATGTTGGAGTCTCTGGGCTTCAGCCACGAACCGTCAGCCCCAAAGCATCACAGCTCAAAGCTTAAGTCAGGCACCCAAAGAGTCGGAGAGGCTTGGAGTCAGGTTCAGGGCTTAGGGTTTAGGGTTTAGGGCATGCTATAATGGAAATGCGCAGAGCTATCGGAGATAGAAAACAAGAGGGCCTACTTAGAAACCTTCCAGGCTTTAACAGGTTGCACCTAGCCATCCCAACTGCCCTCCGTTAAACCCTAGATGCGTACCACTACCGACTACCCAGTGGTGTACCAACCATTAGCTAAAGACAATAAGGACTCTACCAAGGGTTTAGGTTTTGGTGTCTTAGGATATAGACTGTCCGGCTTAACGAAGCCGGCGCCACTTCGAGAAGGACCAGCACTAACTGTGCCCTGCGTCCGCAATGCGGCGGACACACGCAGCTAGCAGAGCGGGTGGCGCCCTCCTCCTGGGCACGCCTGAACAACCGGATAAGTCTGACCGTTCAGGAATTCGAGCAGTGCTTGCGAACCGTCACCCTCTGTCCGACCTGCAAACTGCTTCAGGCCCGCAGTCTCCGAAAGACCCAAAAGCAATCTGACAGTTTCTGCATCCCACCGCTGCGACGCAAGTGACAAACCCACAATGGGCCCCGGCGCCGTCGGCCGCGCATAGTTTTGAGTTTTTTATAGGTGTTTACATATCTCGCACGGGCAGCGACCACAACTGTAACATCCGCTCTGAGCATCATCTGGCCAAAGCAAAGTCAGGGCGACTGCCAGAGGCTTGTGTAGCATCATGAATATCGTTACGGGTCTTGTAGTGCTCGATAGGACCCCGTTTACAATCCTCATTCAGGAAGGGTTTTATTTGTCAGTGCTTACGAAGGCCGTGACCGCACTGGCCTCGCAACTTTTCACGAAACTACGAGGTGCTTCGATGTGCCACTCCTGACCTTAAGCCTTAAAAGCTAGACGTAGCTCCAGAGATATTTATAAGGGCCTTGATAGCCAGAATAGGGCTTGGGGCATACTACAGTCGAATTACAAGAAACAGCCACAAGGAATGATAGTGGTAAGCATTCCGGCTTCAATACTAACCTCGCAGCCTCAACAGATTTCGTCGGATTCGCGACAACTCCTGCAATCCTCGAAACGTTTTAGACCAAAGGGTTTAGGCATGGGCATCTGCCTACTGAGTCCCGAAGATGCTCCTTGAACCCGAAGCTCTAAATCTCAAACCTAACGCCAAAGATCCTGCATCTTTAAGCCGAGGCAGAAAACCCTAAACCCTACACCCTAAACCCTAAACCCTATAGGGTTTAGGGCTTAGGCCTGACCATCTTCTTCACGCAGCCATCTGTGTCCACCTGACCAGCCTTGTCCGTCCTGCAGAGAACATACGGTTGATGGACAAAATCCTGCATGACCCATAATAAGGAATATACCATAATTCCATAGTTTAGGCCCGAAGATTCTGCAAACCCTTCGTCAAGCCATATCCCCAAATTCTCGAGGGGTCCTGCAGAAAGTTTCGGGTATATTCCTTGCTGAACGGGTTACCCCCTTCCACGGCTCGTCTAACTCGCATGGAGAACGTCGGACGACACCTTGACATGAAGCTAGTATAGAGGCCCTAATCATTAGAGTTGGGTTTTGGTGCCCATTAGACGATACTTATAATAAGGACCCCCCCCAAAAAAAAATAGTACAGATAATTATTTAGGCTCCTATATTTCATTAAACGGAAGTTCAACAACCCGCTGCTGAACCCTACACCGAGCCGGGCAAGCCAGGAGAAATCTTTCTAGTTCAACACGATACAAACCCAAAGCGACATTAGTTTCTTCGCTTAACCATGGTAGCACACCAGTGATAAAGACGAAGTCGCTTTATGGTGTGAATCAGAACCAATCAGAATAGCGATTGCCAGACTCGACGGTGACACAATCGACGTCAAGACCCAAACCCTCGTCACTGTCCGAAACATACATCGAAAGGACAGGCCAGGTTAGCATGTCCTCGGACAGCTTTAGCTACATATCATGCCTGCCCCTCTCAGGACAGGCCAAAAGAGCACACGTATTCTCCCGTTTAGGGTTTAGGGTAGCAGACACACACCTATACTTACTTGCACACACCAACCAAGAATCGTGGGAAAACCTGCGCCAGCCGACTCACCCGAAGCCCGACCTGCATTAATTTAAGGAATATTCCGTAATTTAACTAAGAGAAATTGGAGTCTTTGGGGGATTCGGGTCGGCGGCTGCAGGGATTTGGGCTGCAGGGACTTGGTCTCTGGGAGGCTCATGGTTTAGAGTCAAATGAGTCAACGGGGCTTTGGGGGTTTTAGGGTTAAGGGTTTCAGGGTTTTAGGGTTTAGGGTTTAGAGTTCAGGCTTCTGAGTTTACGATGTCAATGTTCGGGGCTCCTCTTGTTGAACTTGTTCCGCGAGTACTGGCCGTGGGTTGTGAGCGCCTCATCCTTGTGCGCCAGGTCCTCCACGGTGTAACTCGTCCTGAGCATGTGGCTACAACCTAGATTCAAATAAGCACCTTATATAATGAATTACCATAGGGATGTAGGGTATGATTAGAATGATTGCTCTGAGTACACACGGCCTTTAAATCAAGAGGTGCATAAATTCTTCAAGCCCCTGAAGCAAATCAAACCCTAACACCGACCCCTAAATTGTAAATACGCCCACTCCTAACAATGGTCCCTACATCCAAAACCCTAAAACCTGACACTGGCCGCGCTCATCCCTCGAGCCTGAACTCCCGACCCTTCGGCCTACACATCGAAGACAAACTCCTAACCAGATGTCAATTTCAACACAGTTCAACAATCCCAAAGATTATCTATAATTGGGGGCTCTATATTAAACAACGCGGGAAAGTCAAGATCACTCAAGATGTTCCCAAATCGATACCTAGTCTAGCTTCAAAGCAGAGGGTTTAGGGGAACGGTGGGTTCCTGATATCGCCAACCATCAACCGGGAATCCTACAGGTCCTATTTGGGGCGTTACAGGTAAAACACGGGTTTAGGGTTTATTAAGTTTAGGGAACCGAGTCATAAGGATCCTGTTACCTAGTAGTAGTAGTAGTAGTAGTAGTAGTAGTAGAAGTAGTAGTAGTAGTAGAAGTAGTAGTAGCAGCAGCAGCAGTAGTAGTAGTAGTGGTAGTAGTAGCAGTAGCAGTAGCAGCAGAAGCAGCAGAAGCAGCAGGAGTAGTAGTAGTAGTAGTAGTAGTAGTAGTAGTAGACCTAAAGATCTGTCTTCGAGTCGCTTATTTTCTGCAAATCTCAAATCAGAGATTCAAGTCTGGGGGGCTCGAAGCCGGGAAATCCGGCAGTCAAGCACCGAAACACCAAAAAAACCCTAAACCCTAAACCCCCAAATCCTAAATCCTAAACCCCTAAACCCTAAACCCTACACCCTAAACACCTAAACCCCAGATCCTAAGCCCTAAACCCTGAACCCTAAACCCCAACCCCCTAAAGCCTGGATCTTGAATGCCTGAACACCCCCTGCATCTCTGAAGCCGAAGTCCCACTTACTCCCTCAACCCTCTAAGACCCTTCATGGTGGGCCCTTCATACGTAATTAGAATACGGTTTTGGGGTATATTTTGCTATTCATGTAGGGGCCAAAATAATTAGAATCGGGTTTTGGGGTAGATTGTACTATAATAATCATAAGGCATAAGGAACCTCCAAAAAAGTATTGGTAATCATTTAGGCTCCTATGTTAATCCCCTTGCAAGGCGAAGGTCAGAAGCGACCCCTTCGACTTGGACTGCTTCGGGGACGGCAGGGACGGTGGCCCATCCTCTCACCCGCTCCCCCGGCGCCAGGATGGGGCGCTACAGGATCCCTACTGGGTTTAGGGTTCGGGGTTTTGGGTTCCATAAGTTCCCAAAACCCTAAGCCCTAAACCGTAAACCACAGCTACTGTTCCGACTTGCACCACGGGTCTAGGGTGTAGGAACGTTTAGGGCTTCCGTGCTTTAGGGTTCCGTGCTTTAGGGTTGCGTTTGCTGTTCTTCTCCTGTCTCTGGAGTCTTGTTTTTAGGGTTCAGGGTTTTGGGATTAGGGTTTTGGGTTTTGGGTTTGGGGTTTAGGCTTTGGGATTAGGGTTTAGGGATGAGGGTTTAGGGATTACAGTTTAGGGCTTAGGCGGCCAGGGTTCGGAGCATATTCCCTACAAGCTTCGGAGCAGGCTTCTGGGGTTCCCAGTCGTCGTGCTATGTGGGGGCTATATAGGGATACTAGTACTGGTGGAGGGTTTAGGGGGTTAGGGTTTGGGGTTTAGGGTTTAGAGTTTAGGATCTAGGGTTTAGGTTTAGGGTTTAGGGTTTAGGGCTTAGGGTTTAGGACTTAGACCTTTCAACAGGGGTCTCAAGGGCTCTCACCAGTGCAACTACACTCCTGAACTACGCTTCTACGAGGAATCCTCTCTGCAGCTGACTTCCCGAGATTCAAAGGCGGCATCTACCCAGAAAAAGCCCATAATTAAGGAGTATGCCTTATAAATCAGACTAGGGAGCCTACTATAATTTAAGGCATAGTCCTTAGTTAAGGGGCTTTGGAGGCTCTGGGTAGAAGCTCCCCGACATGAGTTCCTGACTGCATCAACCGCTGGGGAGCGAGCCTCATCTTGAGAATTCCTTCATGAACCCTCCGAGTCTTTGAGTGAACCCTCACTATAAACCCTACACTCCAACTCGAAACCCCGAAACCCGAAGCATAGCCCCTAGACTAAACCCCAAACCCTAAACCCTACACCCTAAACCCTAAACCCTGAACCCTGAACCCTAAACCCTAAACCCTAAACCCTGAAACCTAAACCCCGAACCCCTAAACCCCCCTTTGCGAACCTTCAGTATGCAGGCTTAGCCTGGTTTTGGGGTTTTGAGTTTAGGGTTTGGGAGTTTGGGGTGTCTAGCTTTGGGTTTAAGATGTGGGTTTAGGGGTTCAGAGTTTACCTATAGTATCCATTGTAGTTCCTTTTTGGCTTAACCTGTTTCATATTTAGGGTCCTAAACGGTATATAACCCAAGAAAAGAACTACAATGGAGACCATAGGTAGGCTTCAGAGTTTAGGAAAACAGCGGCTAATACGGGGGCCTTAATAATTAGAATAGGATGTGGGGGCCATTATACCATATTTACAAAAAGGAACCCCCAAAATAGTATAGGCAATCATTAAGGCCCCCTATAGTAGAGGGTCGGTGAGTGAGTCGCGCCTTGAACCCCGAAGGGATCGCGCTATTGCTCGCGGAGAAGCTGGCACTTGCTGAGAAGCCGCCTGCAAATAACCGATGGTCTGCGGTTGAGGGTTGAGGGGTTTAGGGGTTTAGGGGTTTAAGGTTTTAGGGGTTGAGGGTTTAGTAAATTTAGGGGTTGAGGGTTTAGGGGTTTAGGGTCTGCAACAGTGCTAGCATTCGCATTGCTATCATCATCGGTGGCACCAAAGTCGCCACCTCTACAGAAAGCAAAAACAACGTCAAAACCATCAGCACAAACCTAGTCGTCGACCCGGCCATCAAGGCAATAATCATACTTTTGCGCTTGAACTCACGACCACTCTTCATCAGCATGGTCCAAGTGCTCCTGGTAGTGGTTACGGTTCAATGCTCTATAAGCCCTTATCAAGCAACTGCCTGCGCCCTCGGCTGCCGCGACGCTCAGCAAGCGGTGGAGCAGGTTATCCTGGTTTAGGACTTCGGGGCACTTCACCGAGAGAGCCGGATACCCTATATTTAGGAAATATGCAGCAGACTATAGTTTCAGTTATAGTGCGTAATTACGTGATTGAGGTGTAGTATTGCCCTTAAGCAAGGGGTGTTGGGTTCTCTGACCCTGTGCGCTGAACCCTATGCCTTAAGCCCCTGAGCCTGATAGCCTGATCCCTCAATCTCTAAACCAGCAAGCGCTAAGATGGGAGTTAGCATTAGGGGGCTCTCAACAAGGAGTCCTGTTTAAGAGAGCCAGAAGCAGGGTTAAGAAGAGTCCCCTTGAAGGGGTCTCCCTAATACTATCTAGGACTCTACACCATGAGAGAGAAGCCCGAATAAGTGGCAAGACGCTTGCTTAGGCCAATGTACCAGACTATCATGGTAACATCTGAAACGCGTCAAGAACCCAAATGGACACCACTCCGATCATTCAGGCTCTATAGTCCATTCGCTAAGGCCCCTATATTGAAACCTTGAATTCCTCCTCAACTTGGGGGTTTAGTTTAGGGTCTAGGATTTAGGATTAAGGTCTAGGGGCTTAGAGTTTAAGGGTTTAGGCTTCAGGGCCATGGCAAGGGAATGCTGTTACTAACATTGCCGGATCTGTTGTTCTACAAGAACTTTGTAAAGGTACAACCCTACTTACTGTAAGCGTGAGGCTATAAGGGAATATTAACGTTATTAACGTCCCTACATAAAATCAAAGATGGCTTGGGCATGGGGCTCCCATGTCACAGCCGAAACCACCGGTGAATTAAGTGTGAGTAAGTATGTATGTCTGTACGTACATATATGTATATATGTGTATGTATGTTTATGTATATATAACTATATATATATATACAAAGGGACTACACGGGAACACTACCACTGGTTCAGGTCGCAATAGATACCTTGAGCCCTGAACCATAACCCTAAACCACCCCTAAAACGGAAACACTAAACCACGAAACTCCATGCCCTAAAACTCGGAACCCCTGAACTCTTGTGGTTCCTGCAGATCCAAGCGCCGCATCAAAGCTTCGTGTTGTCGCCTGGGACGTGGGTTGCAGTACGTGGGTCTGGAGTTAAGGGCTTATAGGTTGAGGGAACTGGTTTAGGCTTTTGGGTTGAAGATTTGGGTTTAGGATGTAGGATTAGTTCAAAACCCTAAACCCTACGCTCTGACCATATAAGCCAGGGCTGAGCCAGTCAAGGGTGGAGGGTGCTGTTCTGAGCGCTATAACTTGCGACGCCGTGCTTGGGGCTCATGGTTTAGGGACTTGTTGTTGAACTCCTTCGTGCATCTGCTCAGCGCTGAAGCGAGGGTTTAGGGTTTTTTAGGATTTAGGGTTTAGGGTAGGGATGGAGTTCGCGATTTACAATTCTTACTTGGGGGCAATCAGAATTATGGTCAGTTCCGTACCCCGATATGCCAGCTAGCTTAGAGAAGCCCCAGACCCCACAGACACCCCATCCAAGCCAACGCAAACCCCAACAGTTCCCTTCAGGAGTGAACCGAATGTACGCAACCCTCGCATGTAACGTAGAACCATGCTTAAAACACTGTCCAAAACATCGCGATTTTCACTGTTGATGACTCTTCTCGGTAATTACCTGCCACGAACTGCTGTTTCATCACTCTTGGGTGCATCCTCCTCACTCCGCCGTAAGAACCAGAAGACAGTGACCAAAACGACGGCGAGTAACTTGCTGGGCAGCTACATGTCGCATAATAATATATCCGCTGGTAGTCCAAACCGTTGAGGCAGCTACAGACAGGATCAATGCACGATGCGCGAGCGATCAACCCTAAACCAGCAAGCATCCCGAAACAGGAAAAAGTGTGTCTTGAGTGTCTTGAGTCTTGAAGGGCCTTATCAGCGCCTGCCAATCCTCCTCCTGGTGTCGACAGCGCAAGCTTTCAAGTGCTTGCTACGTGGCATGGGGGAGGTTCCTTGAAAAATTGCTAGGGCTCCTTTGTCGGGTTGTTGTAGGAGCCCGAAGATTCCTTTAAGGGATCTTTAGAGATCCTGTAAGGGAGGCCAAAAGCACCCGATGGTTTACTTGCGCTTACGTTTTCGACAACTTCGGCTACTTCGGGTCGGATTGAACGTTTGCTACCCGAAAAACCCTAAACCCTAAACCCTAAAACCCTTAACCCTAAACCCTAAACCGGAAACCCTAAACAATTGCTTAATGGGACTACGTTTCATCAGCCTGCAGGGTGTGGTCTGTCCAAGTTAATCTGCCTAGAACGTACCATTCCCTTATACTAGGCTTTGAAGCAACCAGGGAGAAAAAAGTATACACTTTAAATCAGAATGGTTCCTTTAAGAAAAAAGGTATTAAAGTATGGTACCACAAAGCTCAGCATATCAGCCCGACAATAAAGATTCTTCAGGATCTACGTCAACCATGAGGATCCCGACTCGAGTGCTCAAGCCGCCATCAGAGAGCTACCATAATTCCCCAAACCTCACCCTAAGACCCTAAACCCTAGACCCTAAACCCTAAACCCTAACACCCTAAACTCCAAAGCCAAAATCCCGAAAAGAACCTCTGCATTGAACTCAGCTCGCCAAGGCCCTGAACTTCAGAAGCCGGGTCCAAGAAAACATGCGAATCCAGCCTTGTATGCATTCGGGCTTTATGATTCTGGAATTATGGTATAGGCTATTAGGGTCTTGAATACAGTTGGGTTCATGGTTCTGGGATTATGGTTTAGGCTATTTGGGTCTTGTATACATTCGGGTTTATGGTATGGGAGTACGGTCCCTAGATCCAACAAGCCCTTGACCCAGACCCTGGAGCCGCAAAGGCCCTAGAAGCTTTATCGGACCCTTAAAGGAACCCTGCAAAGGAATAAAATCCTAAGCCCCAGCCCTAAACCCTGAACTCTGTAACAAAAACTGGAAAAAATTATGGTCTGTACATTATAGCATCGTAAAACTATGCTGAGGAAGCCTGCGGAACACCACCGGTAATTGTGCCGACCCTTCTATTAATCCCTAGACCCAAGCCCTAAACCCTAAAACCTATACCTCCGCCGTGAACCCTACATCCAAAACCCCCAAACTCCTACACCCTAGAACCTATACCTCGACCCTAAACTCTAAAACCCTGAACCCTAAACCCGAACCCACTAATTGCATCAGTTTCTCAACCCTAAACCCCAAAAGCCCTAAACCCTAAACCTTAAACCCTAAACCCCATACCCTAAACTCCAAAAACCCTAAACCCCGAACCCTAAACTCCAAAAGCCCAAATCCTAAACTCCAAAAACCCCAAACCCTAAACCCTAAACCCTAAACCCTAACCCTGAACCCTAAACTCCAAAACCCTAAACTCCCCGACCTGGTCGAGGTCTGCGAAGCTTGTCGCCGACAGCCTCGGCTTCGTAGCAAAATCATAATATAGGGGCCTTAATAATTAGCAGGGTTCCTTTAAAGGGCTCCTTGAAGGGATACTATAAGGGTTCTATAAGGGATTTAAGGATACCGGGGCCTAAATAATTACTTATGCTATCTTGGGGGCTCCTTATTCTAATTACAGTATAGTATTCCCCACAACCCTATTCTTCTTGAGGCACCTACATTAAGGAGCCCCAGGGGGGCTTTAAGGGTTCGTCTGAGGGGGCTCTCAGGGTCCCTTAAAGTGGCTCCTAGGGGGGTCGGGCGAGTGGGGGGGGGGGGCCAGAGACTCCAATATCCCTTAATTCAGGAATATACCTTAATTATAGTAGGATCCCTAATATGATTTAAGGTATATTCCTTAATCAAGGCATATTGGAGTCTCTGGGCCTTAACACCCGTAATAAGGACCTGGTACGGGTGTAACAAGCCCCCTAAGGGTCCATATGAAAGAAGGAAAGTCTGCAGCTATTGGAGTTTAGGGCTTTGGGCTTAGGATTTGGTCTTAGGGTTTAGGGTTCGGGGATCGGTGCAGGGCTTATTGTATGGCTTAGGGCTTACGGAGGTTTCGGGTTCCTACCACTGAAAAAAGGCGCGAACAAGTCATGGAACAATGACACACGCACCTCATGAACACCAATACCAAAAAGAACATCAGCTAAATCACAAACCGCATCCTGAGAACCATGATGACCTGAACCCTAGACCCTCTATACCCCAAACCCTCAACACTAAACCCTCAACCCTCAAGCCTAGACCCTCAACCCTAAACCCTCGACCCTAAACCCTCAACCCTAAACCCTCAACCCTAAACCCTAAACCCTCAACCCTAAACCCTCAACCCGACTCATCAAGCCAGCAGCAACTCAAGGGGCCGCTCCGGAGGCAAAGCCAAGGGGATGATCTGGAGCGGAGCTCTGAGGTGGTTTGGCTTAGGGTTCAGGGTTTTGGGTGTTGCGTACTGGGTTTAGGGTTTTGGATTTGGGGTTTTGGGTTTAGGTTTCAGGGTTTAGGGCCTGAGCTGAACTATTAGAGTGCGGTGTTCACAATAAGGATTTTTGACCGCTGCTGTAAGAGCTCCAGGATAGAGCGGCCTTGAAAACGGAGCTTTCGGACGCTTTGCATATACTTCTTGGCGGACTTCTGAACCCCTCCTAAAAGTTAAACTTTTAGCCTCCTTATAAAACCCAAAAATTAAAAAGTTAAAGTCCTAAGAGCTAACCAGAAGAACGCCAAGACTTTACTACACTTGCACAGGGGTCATACTGTACGCGATGCCCCGTGAGGAGCCTCTGCAAATAAAGTTCGTCATACATAAGGGAAAGCGTCGAATGTCCCAGCAGCCTAGCGTAAGGTGACGGGGTCTATGGGTGTCTAGAGGTTGGAAGTTTGGAGCTTTGACGGGGGGAGGTCGTCTGGAATGAGAGTTGAAATGGTCGGGATCCAACCCTAAACCCCTAAACCCACGTACGAGTTCGGATTCTGGGTTTGGGGCTTCCCAGAGACTCCAACATCCCTTAACTAAGAATATTCCTTAAATCATATTAGGGATCGTACTATCATTTTAAGGTATATTCCTTAATTAAGGGATATGGAGTCTCTGGGTTCAGGGTTTGGGATCTTGATTTGGGGATCTAGGGTGTTGGGGTTTTGGTGCTTCTGGTATTGAGCTGATACATGGGAAGACGAAGAACCCTCCGTGCAGAGAGCGAGCGATGCAATTGTGGACAAGCTCAACATCAACGCTGAAACAACCGCCGGAAGTGCAAAGGCGATGTTCCAATGGCGATGGTGAGATGATACACTTGTAACGGCGATAACGGGACACTGTGTTCAGTGTCATGGTAGCGATGGCTAGAGCAGCCATGATGACCGAAGCAGGGATCAGAGAGGAAGAAGAAGAAGCGGACAAAGATGGCTGTGGGTCGATTAGAGCCCGCACGATGTTGATGAAGCTGCTGCTGCTGCTGCTGATCATGATGGTGATGCTGGTGTTGATGCTACTGCTGCTGCTGATCATGATGGTGATGCTGGTGTTGATGCTACTGCTGATAATGATGATGATGATGCTGATGATGATGATGATGACGGTAATGACTGACGATGATGATGATGGTGACGATGATGACGAGGATGACAATGATGACGATGATGATGATGATTATGATGATTGGATTGGATTGGATTGGATTGAGCGCTGAACGAGGAGTCTCGGTTCATTGCGGGCGTATGTGAAACTTGACTTCGGCTCTTCTGGTCTTCTGTTACTAGTCTGATGATGACGGTGGTGATGCTGATGCTGATGCGGATGCAGATGCGGATGTGGATGCGGATGCTGATGCGTGGTCGTCTTGGTGGCGGCACAGCATAACCAGAAATACACGCTCAATCTCAATGCTGCGAGAAACTTGTTCTCGACGATCTCCTACTCGCAACAACCTCCTCGGTCGGTCCTTCGGCTTGATTCGCTGATTGTCTGCCGCGCCATTCAGGTCATCTTCCGGCATGGCTGTGAAGCTGTCTGATCTTAGTTTTGCTAAGGCTTGGGGGTTTGGAGTTAAGGCGCATTGCTGGTCTCGGGCTAGGTAAGGTTCAGGGCTTGTAGGTTACGGCAACGACGGCAACCCTCTACGCTCAGCCCTGGCCCTAAACCCTAAACCCTAAACCCTAAACCCTAAACTTAAACCCTAAACCCTAAACCCCAAAACGCTGAACCTTGGGCCCTTGCCGGGCTCAAAGAGAGAAGTTCTTGGGGCCTTGGCACGACCCTTTTAGGGTTTAGGGTTTAGGGTTTCGGGTTTAGGGTTTCGGGTTTAGGGTTTGGGGTTTAGGGTTTCGGGTTTAGGGTCAAGAGGAAAAGGAGCGCAAAACAAAACGGCCGTAGTAGAGGCCACACTGTGCTCATTTCCGGTTGTTCTAGGGTTCTTCGGGGAAGAAGAACCACTAAATACCATTGGTAGCTTTGTGGCTTCTACTTCAAGTTCTGAAGGCGGCAAGAGCCCTGTGTTGCAGGTTTCATTGACATTATCCAGGCTAAAGGGCTAAAGGGGCGGGGTGCTGCACCAGAAAGCTCTAATGCTTTACCAGAATGTCGAGCCGGATCGAAATGCAGATTTGTTTGGGGGCCACCAGACTTCGCCGAGACCGTGGCAACAGCACCAACCCCATTTCATGCTAAGGTGACAACAGAGCTAGCAGAAGCTGCCTAAACCCTAAACCATGTCCTAAAGCCCACGACCTGAAGCCTCAAACACAAACCCTACATTGCAAAGTACTGTTTGGTAGGTTCTTATTTTAAACGCTATATTATATATGTATATATATGTACACTAGAATTCTAAGAAGGAGCAACAAAATAGTATTGGTAATTACATAAAAGCAAAGTGGATTCTGGTATGTTGAGGTCTTTCCTAAAACCAAGACTCTTGGAGGTCTCCCTCTATAGCGGGTTTAAGGGCTTAGGGTTTGCGGTTTAGGGGTTTAGGAGTTAGGGTTTAGGGTTTAGGGTTCAGGGGTTTAAGGCTTTAGGGGTTTAGGTGTTTAGGGTTAAGGGTTCACGAGGAGACAAATTCAAGCCAACAGCCCAGCTAAAGGTTACGATGCATCTAGGGTGGGTATAGCGGGTGGGAGTGTGATTGGGGCTTATTTGGGGCTGAGTGTCAGCCCTAACACTTTATGCTCCTTAGGGGGTTTAGGGTACGGATTGAGCTTGGGGTCTTGAGTCGTGAGACTCAGGGGATCAGGATTTCGAGTTTAGGGTTTAGGCTTTACGATTGGGGATTAGTGTTTAAGGATTTAGCTCAAAGCTACCACGAACCACGTCATTTGTAGGGCCGCAAGGATGAACAAGTAAAACAGTTGCACCCAACAAACCCAAAGCTCACGGCAGAGGCTGCATCTGTATTGTAACAGCATGTTAAAAGCACAACATGTCAGAACGACCCCTCTCCACCCCTCCGCCCGCGAAACCCTGTGCCCTGAGTCTGAAGTAGCGGTGGCTTGGAAATGAGACACTTACAAGCTATCCTACGTCAGACAAGCAAACTACGCGTACATCCCGGACATTTCTGTTTCGATACCTCGCCAGTGAACCGCGCTTATTGCGCACAAGAGCAGCTTAGCCTGACCGGCTGAGCGGTGAAGAGTGTGGTGCGGGCTTGTAGGGCTAAGCCCAAACGCTAAACCCTAAACCCTTATGCAGGCCTGTGCATGTCTCGATATACCTTACATGCGTATTAATCGTTCTTCAGCAGCAGAGGAGTCGGCCCTGCTCGACCGCAAGAGTTCTTGGGGAAGTTGCATCTTGCCCAAGGTGCTGCTGCCTCTTGCAAGTACACGGAGTGTACGTGGTGGGCTAAGCACCCTCCAGCAAACAAGCAGCGTCATGTGATCTTGGTTCCAGACCTCGCCTGTATGAGCAGAGAACACCGCTGCCCTAAGCCTACATGTAACGGTCGTTCGGGATAGTATCCCCTTATAATCTTCACCGTGACTACATCTAATACACCCCCAGCCTGGTCTAGTTATTCTGCCCCCCCCCATATAACAAGCTTAGCCTAGTTGCTGAGCTCCCTGGCCCAGAAAGTGTTAACTCTTCTCATTTCGGCAGGATTTGATACACGCCACCACCCTACTATGCCCTAAACCCTGAACCCGAAAGGTTGAAGGCACCCTGCTCAAACCCTGGACCTAACACCCTAAACAAGCACATAACTTAGCCAACTGCAAGGTCCGAGGCCCAATATTCTGGATGCAGTGACCTCGACTTAGGGATCAGCTGGTTTAGGGTTTAAGGTTTTAGGGTTAAGGGCTTAGGGTTTAGCCTAGTGTTCCGGAAACACCAACCCCTTAAATCTACATTGCCATTCAGGAGCATGACTCTTAACCCTAAACATTTTTTGGAACCCACAAGCCCTGTCTCATATCCTGAACCCTGTTAAACTCGATACTTTAGGATGACATGTACTGCTGACAAGAACGCGACGACCAGAAACCCTACCCGACATCTCGAGGCACTGGGCACTACGCAGTCTTTTCAGCCCACTTCATGATAGATATGGAACCTTTAGGCACAGGTTCTTGAATGGGATTCCTAAGACTTTAAGAAGGGATCCACAAGCTTCTGAAACCCCAACACTAACCCTTGTAAAGACCACACCAAACGCATTAACGACCAACAGATCGTATAAAAAACCTTTACAGCACGCTTATAACCGCCTGAACCTCCTCAACCCTACATCTTAAGCCCCGTGCGAAAGAAACCCATGGCGAGGTCCGACCTACCCCGGCGTCAATTGAAAAAGAGGCCCTCCTTTGGAGGAAACCGCCATTGACAACCTACATTTCTGGGCTTCAAGCATCTTATTGAAAGGAATTTTAGAAAATGGAAATTTATACAATGATGCATCTTCTCACCCGCCGGCAGCTCGCCTAAGGCCCCTCGTACCTGGCGCAGAGACGGCCTTAAACGCCGAACGCTCAGCTACACCTCTAAACCTCAAAACGGGAAACTAATGCTTTGTTAAAAAAGGGTTTAGGTCCTAATCGTAAGCTGAGTATGCTCCAGCATCACTTCGAAGAACAGATCGCATAAAGCCAAAGGCCTGCGCAAGCCCTATTGTAGAAGCTCAGGGTGTAGGGCGTAGGGTTCTCACTCAAGAAGCCCAAGCAAAGATCGGAAACCCGGCGCACCCGAAGCTTTCATTGCACACCTGAACCCTGTGCCCAAGAAACCCTAAACCCTAAACCCTAAACCCCTTTGAATATTAGGACTCATCCCAGCAGGACTTCCCCACAAACCCGAAACCCTAAGCCCTCTTTTTGGGCAGGGACTGCAACGCACCTAAACGCTAAACCCTCAAGCCCTTAACCCGAAAACCCCTGAACTACCACGAAATCTACACTTTACAGGGATTCCTGAGGAGCCCTCTAAACACAAAGTGTCTGAGTAACTCACTAAAAGCCGAAATATGCACCCTAAGTATTCCCCATGAACCCCAAAACCTAGGGTTTAAGGTTAGGGCTACGCGTGAGGCTTAGGACTGTCCAAGGTCATGGGCATGGGTTAGTTGATCCAGAAACCACATACTGATAAGTGTAGCTCGTCTAACCGGTGCGTCCTTTACATGGCCGCCAAACTGAAGGCCCTGAACATTCTAACAAAAAACGCTCTACATCTTGAGCCCTGCACCGCGGCAAAAATCCAAAGCGGGCACGCGCAAGTTCAGGTGGGTGCGCTTTGTAGTTAGGATCCCATTGCAAGCAAGGCATTCCCGCCTTAGATCAAGCCTGGCACTGGTAGGTGGCCCCAGACGGCGTCTTTTCACATGTCCTTGGTCCCAATTGGGTCCTTTATGCTTGTTTCTGTGTCTTCCGGGAATAGGGTCCCAGGGACCCCAGGAGGGGTATGGGGTTTACGGTTTAGGGCTCAAGTTTAGGGCTTAGGCTGTGTCGGGCCTGGGTATAGGGTTTAGGTCCTTTTTTTTAAGGTGCATCGGCCTTTTCTGTGCAGCAGCCCGCCTCATAGAGGCTTGCACGAAGACTTCACAACCAACAAAACAAGGGTTTAGGGTTTAGGGTTTGTGGATGTGTAGCCCGGATGTATGTTCTTAAGCTTGGTGGGTTTAAAATTCCTTTTCGGCTCGAGCTTTGACTTCATTCATTTGTAGAAGAACTCAATCAGGAGACTCATCTGCACAAGACCCTGAAAACACGAACCCTTTCTATGATTGTTACTAGACCCAAGAGTAACCTAGGAATAAAAAGGGTGCCCGTTTTGGTTTAAAGGGGCTTATAAGGGACCTGAACCCTGAAAAAGGGAATAAGGGCCTACTCTAGGTCCTAGGTCAAGTTCAGTGACAAGCTCCACGCAAGATGAAAGAACACATGGCATCAACCATTTGGCCAGTAATGTAGGGGCCTTAATAATTAGAATAGGTTTAGGGGTATATTATACTACAGCAACAGCACTGCTTAAGAAATCATTGGTTGAAGAGATTGAGCCCCTCGGACAGCCGTGCGACACAAATAAAATGCGAGCATTCATAGTAAGAAACCCAGGGTACCCTGGACTCGGCGTGCCAATTTCGTATTTTGCTCTTTCTCACTTTGTCTTCGCTGGTGTTGTTCGCACAAAAAGGAAACCAAGAAACTAAGGGAGTAGATTTCGTATTCCAAAAGCTTGGCGCCAAACCCTTACCAAAAAAAACAAGAAATGAGAACACAGAAGAATTCGAGCCCACAGCACTTTCCATTCCAGCTCATGTGCTTATCCACGCGGGCATGGCATCCTTCAGACTCCCTAAACGCCATCATATCCATCCCATGTTTTCCCAAGCTTGTAATCAGCCCTTACCAGAAAAAAACCCAAAAAATAAGAAATCGAGCCCATCAATTTCCTAAGTTTTAGAAATCGAGCCCCTCAAGTTCTTATTTTGGTGGTTTTTCCTATATGCCAAAGCTTAATTTAAGCCCTTAGTAAGCCCTGACAAAGCCTCTAAAGCCCTCCAAAGCTGTTACTAAGGCCCTATTAAGCCCTTATTAGGCAAGCCCAGAACCAACCAAAATAAGAAATCGAGCCCCTGAATTTCTTGAATTCAAGAAAGAGCCTCTCAATTTCTTATTTTGGTGGGTTTTCGTTCCTATAAGGCAAAGCTTAATTTCAGCCCTTATTAAGCCTTTACAAAGCCTCTCGAGCCGTCCAAAGCTGTTAGTAAGGCCTCATTAAGCCCTTATTAGGCAACCCCAGAACCCACTAAAATAACAAATCGAGCCCCTTCGTTTTGAAAACGAGCCCCACGATTTCCTATTTTGGTGTTTTTCCTCTTAGCAAAGCTTAATTTCAGCCCTTTTAAAGCCCTTACAAAGCCTCTCGAGACGTCCAAAGCTGTTATTCAGGCCTTATTAAGCCCTTATGAGGCAAGCCCAGAACCCACCAAAAGAAGAAATCGAGTCCCTCGTTTTCTTAAACGTAAGAAAACGAGCTCCTCAATTTCTTATTTTGGTGGGTTTTCGTTCCTATATGGTAAAGCCTGATTTAAGCCCTTATTAAGCCCTTACAAAGCCTCTCGAGCCGTCCAAAGCTGTTAGTAAGGCCTCATTAAGCCCTTATTACGCAAGCCCAGAACCCACTAAAATAAGAAGTCGAGCCCCTCGTTTTCTTAAACTTAAGAAAGCGAGCCCCTCAATTTCTTATTTTGGTGGGGTTTCGTTAACCAACCAAAATAAGACATCGAGCCCCTCGTTCTCGTAAATGTAAATTTAAGAAAACGAGCCCCTAAAAATAAGAAATTGAGGGGCTCGATTTCGTAAATTTAAGAAAATGAGGGGCTCGATTTCTTATTTTAGCGGGTTCTGGGCTTGCCTAACAAGGGCTTAATGAGGCCTTCATAACAGCTTTGGAGGGCTCGAGAGGCTTTGTAAGGGCTTAATAAGGGCTTAAATTAAGCTTCGCCTTATAGGAACGAAAACCCACCAAAATAAGAAATTGAGGTGCTCGTTTCTTAAGTTTAAGAAAACGAGGGACTCGATTTCTTATTTTAATTTAGTTGGTTCTGGGCTTGCCTAATAAGGGCTTAATCAGGCCTTAATAGCAGCTTTGGACGGCTCTAGAGGCTTTGTAAGGGCTTAATAAGGGCTTAAATTAAGCTTTGCCAAAGAGGAAAAAAACACCAAAATAAGAAATTGAGAAGCTCGTTTTCTTAAATTTTTAAGAAAACGAGGGGCTCGCTTTCTTATTTTTCGGGGTTCTGGTAAGGGCTGATTACAAGCTGGGTGATGTATATGATGGCGTTCCAGGAGTCTGAAGGATGCCATGCCCGAGTGGATAATAAGCATATGAGCTGGAATGCAAGGCCCTGCGGGCTCGAATCCTCCTGTGCTCTCATTTCTTGAATTTGTTTTTTTATTCGCTGCCGTTTCAAATTAAGAAAGTTGGGTTAAGAAATCCAGGTTATCCTCAAATCCCGAAACGTTTTTTACTAAAAAAAGGCATGCTTCAAAAACAAGAAATCGAGCCCCCCCTCAGGAAAAATTAACTGTTTCTTAACTAGCGCTGTCGCTGTATAATTATAATACGGAACCCCCAAAATAGTATAGGTAATTATTGAGGCCCCTATATTATTAGAAAAAAAGTCGACAGTCGGGTCAACCCCGGCCCACACCCCCCTAGGCAAACCGGAACAGCCACAACTTCCCAAAGCTGCGGCTGAGCAGCGCGATCCAACAACGATGGCAGCGGCTGCAGATGCTGCAGATGCTGCGAATGCTGCATCGCCGCAGCTCGCGAATGGATTCGCGAATGGATTTGTGAAGAGGCAGCTGTTGAGTGGCTGATCTGGTCCAGCACTTCCTGTCGTTCGCAGAGACTCCAATATCCCTTAATTAAGGAATATTCCTTAAGTCATGTTAGGGATCCTACTACATTTTACGGTGAACTCCTTACCTAAGGGTTATTGGAGTCTCTGCGTTCCCCCCTCGATTTAGGGTTTCACTCAAACAGCTTCTCCTTACCAGCAACTAAAAACGACATTAAACCCGCTGTCCTGAGCCCGAAGCCCTGACTAAGCCCTAAGCCCCAATATAGGGGCCTTAATAATTAGAATAGGGTTTTGGGGCCCATTATACTGTAACTATAATAAGGAGCCCCCCAAAATCCCAAGCCCCGAGCCCGGGCTTGGGTCCCGAAGACACGTGAGCTCTGCTTCGACGTATCCCTGGAAACGCCCCATGCTCCGAATCATCCAACGCCTGAGCGTGGGTCGGTTTAGGGTTTAGGGTTTAGGGTTTAGGGTCAGGGCTTTCAGGCTTTCGGTTTCAGGGTTTTGGGTTTATGGTTTGAGCTTTACTAGGTGGGGCCTTTAAAGCTGTTGAAAAATATTAGTAAATAAAATCCTCTTAAGCCCAATAAGGGAAAATATCAAATGTCCCAAAGCCCTACCTAGTTTAGGCCGAAGGCTTAGGGTATGGGGCTTCGGGCTTGGGAGTGTAGGGTTTAGGGTTTAGGGCTTCAGGGTTTCGTGTCGAAGTATTCGGGGTGTAGGACCGTAAGGTGTTCAGGGTTTGGCGTGTAAGGGCCCTAAACCCTACACTTAAACTCGTAACAATGCTGTCAGCCCCGTTGAAGTTCACCAAGGAGCTGATCCTGAATAAGCTTTCCCACATCCATCGACCCTGAGGACATGGAAGCATCGGTGTCGCATGGGTTCAGGAGCTTGAACTTGCGGTTTAGGGTTTAGGGTTGAGGGTTTAGGGTTTAGGGGTTCGGCAGGGTTTGAGATTGAGGGTTTAGGGTTTCGTCTAGGGTTTACGATTCAGCATTTAGGGTTTAGCCTAGACTTTAAGATTTAGCGCTTGTATTCAGGGTATCAAGGCTTACTTAGAGTAACTACTTATAACCCCAATTAACGTACTTATAGCCTTACTTACCAAAGCCCCTGATCCTCCAAGCAGGGGAGAACCCTGCAACCCAAGTCTTGCACCTCCAACCCTACATTCGCCATGAGCTGAAAACAAATCGAAACCCCTTCTGGTCCTGAGCCCCAAAGGTTAAGCGTAGGCTTAGGGTTTAGGCTTTAGGGTAAACCCTAAACCGGGCTGCGGGGAGCTATGGGTATGGGCTTTAAAGTTTCTGCGTTAAGGCTGTAGGCTTGAGTTTCAGTTCAGGGGTCATAGATTTAGGCCGTTGTGTTCAGATTTAGGCTTTAGGCTTCTGTTCAGGGTTGATGACAGTTGGCTTTCTGGTTCAGTTCAGGGTTGATGACGGTTTAGGGTTTAGGGTTTAGGGTTTAGGGCGGTTGATGGAATGTTGGCTTTAGATGGTTTTATGAACCGAGTCACCTCACCCGAACACACGCGGATTAGGGCTGGTCGGGCCTATACAGACAACGAGCGTGCCCGTGTATCGGTGGCCATCCTAACATGCCCTGTAAACCCAATATTGAAAGTCCTCCTTAAACAATTACAAGCCCTAGACCCCAAACACTGAAACTCCTAAACCTTAAACCCTAAACCCTAAAAGCTGTGCCAAGTGCAGCTTTGGAATCGAGCTTGTCCTCTGAATCTCAGGCAACCCAGGAAGAACTCCTCTATCTCCTGGGTTCTTGTTAAGGGTTTAGGGTTTAGGGTTTGGGAAATTAAGTTACCATACTAGGGATCTAAAGACAATAATATGGTTTCCTTATCATGGGGACCCTTATGGATCCCTTTCAGGGACCCTTTTAGATCCCTTAACATGAACTTACATTACATTCCTTCACAAAAACCCAGTCGCCACAGAGCCGCCGCCATCACCTTGGCTCTTGCGGCGATACGAACAGCAACACCTGACCATCCTTTTCTTGCATTCTAGGGTTTAGGGTTTAGGGTTTACAGGTTTAGGGGTTTAAGGGTTTAGGGGTTTCGGGTTTAGGGTCAACAGTTTGCAGAAAATGCATTCTACACTCCTAGATCCTTCGCCCTGGATCCCGGACAAGAGCCAAGTCACTGTCCAGCAGCTTAAAGAACCTTGGCTGTTGTCCTTAAACAATATTTTTCTACTCCTTCTTAACAATGCATAGATTATACATGCTAGTTGCACTGTTACCTGTATTTCACACCATGTTATTCTGCACCACACTATTCCAGACTCTACCCACAAACAAGACGTTACTGCTTTCTACTGTACTCTACTAGGCTCGACTCTACTGTACCTCACTCTAGCTACTCTGCTGCAAGTCAAGTCCGTAAACCCTAAACCCTAAACCAGGTCTACAAAAGCTAAACCCTAAACCCTAAACCCTAAAAAGAAACAAGGCGGGTCCAGGAGCCCCCATGCGTCGTCCATTTCTAGGCCCAAGGATTCAAAATACACCCGCACCTCTGGATTGTCGATCTTCTCCTGCTAGGTTCAGGGGTTTAGGAGTTTAGGGTTTAGGGTTTCGGGTTGAGGGGTTTCGGGATTTAGGGTCTAGGGTTTAGGGTGCAGGATTGAGGGGCTTCAGGTTCAGGAGTCTAGGGTTTGTAGGTGTGAGATTCACGGCTGCAGCGCGTAGGGTCGGACTGAGGTATCGGATTTGGGTCAATCTTCTCGAGTGACAGACTAGGCGGGCCCCTTCGAGGCTTCGGAGCAAGTTTCTAAAATGTGATCTTCTTAAACCAAGAAAGGAAGATGTCAGATATCCCAGCGACCCATCTAGCAGAATGGCATGCGGGCCTGGCATAAGAGTCAGGGACAAAGACAAGGCTTAGGGGGTTCGAACCTTGTACAAACCTATAGGGTTTAGGCATAGGGACTTTGGGCTTTAGGGTTCTAGCATTTGGGGCTATGGCTTTGGGTCTGGATCAATCTTCTGCTTCGATAAGGGCTTCAAGACCCTTGTGGTTTTAGGATGTTTCAAGGCAGCGGGTGCTCAAGGCGTGGGAGTCGGGTCAATAGCCTCAAGCGACTCCAGCAGCAAGACTCTCGGGCTGGCTGTAGAGTGAACCCTAGAAAGTTGGAACATAGATCTAGGACGATTCAGGCTGGGATTCCCTATACTTTACTTTAAGGGCATGAGGCTAATGATGCTCCAACTTTCTGGCTTCTACTGTAGGGTTGTTCTAAGACTGGGATAGGGCGTAGGACATTACAGTCCGTAGGTATACGATTTAGGATTTGCTAGGTGTCGATGTCAACAGCCCCCAGAATTATATAGTTAGGGCTCTATATTAAACAATAAGGGGAAATTTAAAAAAATGCGAAATCGATACCTTGTGTGGGGTTCCGCATTTTCTACTTTAGGATGGTGCAGGCTGGTCGGGCCGAGGAGGGCGGGCCCGTGTAGGGGTTTGGGTTCTTCAGGGGGTTTAGGGTTTAGGGTGAATGCAGGGGGGAGGGAGCAAGTTCTATGGTAGAGGTGTTGTCCCCAGGGTCACAATGCGGTGGGATACAACATCGGCCAACAAAGGGCCTCAATATTTAGAGCAGTATGTTATCCTCCAACCGTATGATCATATTCAGGAAGCCTATGAAATACTGTTGGCAATTACTGAAGGGACCTTAACAATTAGAATTGGGTTTTGGGGGGTCCTTATTATAGTTATAGCATAATATACCCCAAGACCCCATTCTAATCATTAAATGAAGGTCCCTACATTATCGTGACCTTCTGGGACGAGTGAGAAAAAAAGCTGTGGCAACAGCAGGAAACCACATAGACAGGATGCTTCCTTTGTCAGGAAAGCCGAAGACAGCATCCCTCCTTAAATTATCGAGGATTTCCCCTCCAATACCCATCAATAAAGAATATACCTGCAATCAAAATCAGGGTCGCCCTGTACCTTACGGTATCTTCCTTAACTAAGGGGTATTGAATTCTTTAAAACACACTCCAAGTGACCGGCTGCCGGGCAGGGCTCCCGGTTTAGGGTTGAGGGGGTTTAGGGGGGTTTAGGGGGGTTTAGGGGATTTAGAGGGGTTTAGGGGGTTTAGGGGGGTTTAGAAGGGTTTAGAGGGGTTTCGGGTTTAGGGGGTTTCGCGGGTTTAGGGTCTAGAGAAGACTGCTAGCGGTAGGTCTTCAACCCTAAACCCTATACGATAGACGCCCCAAGCTCCAGCCTCAAAGTCCTCAAACCCTGAACCCAGAGACTCCAATATCCCTTAGCTAAGGAATATACCTTAAATCATAGTAGGATCCACAATATGACTCAATATTCCTTAATTAAGGGATATATTGGAAACCCCAAACCCTAGAAGCGGCCTCGAACATGGCGAAGGTGATGAGGCCGGTATCTTCTGCGCCCAACTCACCTAGGTTCCCCAGTAGCCCCAAATAGCAGGCGTACCCTTTTTCCTAGTCTCGGTTGTAACAAGGAGACCCCAACATGAAAAGGGCAAAAAGGTACTACTCAGGAACCTAGTAGACCCTAAACCCTAAACCCTAAACCTAGTAGACCCTAAACCCTAAACCCTAAACCCTAAACCTAGTAGACCCTAAACCCTAAACCCTAAACCTAGTAGACCCTAAACCCTAAACCCCCATTGATCCCTTTATAGAAGACTTGGAGGAGCCCTTGGAGCAAAAAGGGTACTACTATACCTCTACTTTTTTGGGGGTTCCTTATTATATTTATAGTATAACGGACCCAAAAAACCATATTCTAATTACAAAAAACCATATTCTAATTAATAAGGCCCTTATACTACTGGGGAATGCCAAACCCTACATCCTAAAGCCCAAACCTTTTTTGGAATCCTTAGAGCAAAACGGTACTACTGGGAAACCCGGTCACTGAACAAGGCCTTGATCTTGCGCAAGTGCACCTCCTCCAGGCGAAAGGATGCAGCGGTTTACAAGTAATACTTCGGTTTAGGGTTTACCCTAAACCCTAAACCCCTAAACCATTACCTAAACCCCTAAGCCATACCCTAAACCCCAAACCCCTAAGCCATACCCTAAACCCTAAGCCCCTAAACCATACCCTAAACCCTAAACCCCTAAACCATACCCTAAACCCTAAACCCCTAAACCATACCCTAAACCCTAAACTCTTATAAAATATGGAGGGTATTAGGTTTAGGGCTTTGGGCTTAGGGATTGAAACTCTAGATGCATCATTACGGGAGGGGGGGGGGCCGTTGCACTTAGCGTCACAGGCTCCTCCAAAGCAACACCTCTGCCTGAAGATTTCGGACCGGTTGGCGGAGCGAAGTGCCGGCTTAAAGTTTAGGGTTTAGGGTATGGTTTAGGGGCTTAGGGTTTAGGGTATGGCTTAGGGGTTGGGTTTAGGGGTTTAGGGTTTAGGGTGAATCGCATGTACAGTGTGCTAACAATCGCGCCTTGTTCTCCAGCATTGACTGCAGCATATTAAAATGATCGCTTTGGGCGCTCTCGATAGCACCTAAGTCATAGGGACCCTTAGGGGGGTAGGGGGAGGGGGGGTAGGGGGCCTTAATGCCCATAATAAGGACTTAATAAGGCCTATTTAAGGAAGTATAGTCCCCTACCCCCCTCCCCCCTACCCCCCTAAGGGTCCCTATAACTAAGGCTGACAAGCATCTTCCGGCTCGGGCTAGCGAGGCTCTGTACATGTGGGTGGTTGTCGAAATTATGGTCCCTTTTTGGGTCCCTCTTGTGATACGGCACCTACCTATTGTTTAGGGTACCCAAAAAGGGACCTTAATTTTGACAGCTACCCATGTGCACAGCGGATCAGATTCGGCACTCGCTGAGCATTGCAGCATGGACCGCAACACAACTCAGCCCGGGACTTTGGCAAAAAACCGCGGTGACCACCTCATCCCGTGTGTGTGTGTGTGCTTCGATGTGTAAACGACGGCTGATGGCAGCAATGGACAGCAAAAGCATGAACACAACTTTCAGTACGGAAGAACTGCCGCAACAGCGACGTCTAATTCAGCCCAGGTGCATTAAGCACAGCAAAATACCTGGGTCCGTCTTAGATGGAGGATGGAAGAAAGCAAGGAAGCAAGGGAAAGGATGCTTTTGTAGGGGTAATATTGGCAAACCCAAACCGCCAAAAGTAAACAGATTCCTGCATGTGGCCGGGATGCGTGAAGCATATGTAGAACCTCGGCTGATGTGTGGCGAGGCAGACGCTGGAATCCACAAGAGCAACACACCATGCCAGAGAACTTATGCTATTCCCTAAACCCTGAACCCTAAACCCTAAACCCCAAACCCTAAACCCCAAACCGAGTTTTGGGCCTGCTTTTTGGTTAAAGGTGCGGCAACGGCCTTTCTGTGCTGGCCGTTCTCACGAGGCATACACCAACTGAGTTGAGGACCCTTCGGGTTGTTTAGGGTTTAGGGTTTAGGGTTGAGGGTTTAGGGTTTAGGCTTTAGGGTTTGGGGTGTAGGGTTTAGGGTTTAGGGCTTAGGGTTGTTGAGGGTTTAATAAGGCAAATCTGCATTTAAGCCGAATCTGCACGCAACGGCACTGGCTACAACATGGCGCTGCCATAAATGCATCGAAGGCACAAATAACCTCAGGGCACATCAAGCTCATCAACAATAAGCAGCAAAATCCTTCTATGGAGTTCGCCGTCGCTTACGGCATACACTGATGTTACATGCAAGACATACATCTGCTTAAGGGCTTATTGGATGGATTTCCAGTTGCGTAGGTGTCAAGCTCACCCCCCTCAGACCCAGGCATGTGTGTGTGTGCGCGTGTGGGTACGTACGTACGTCCGTAGGTAGGTAGGTAGGTAGGGAGGTAGGTAGGTAGGTAGGCCTGTCTGTCTATCTGTCTGTCTGCCTGTCTGTATGTATGAATGTATGAGTGTACGAATGTATGAATGTATGAACGAATGTATGAATGAATGTACGAATGTATGAATGAATGTATGAATGTATGAATGTACGCATGTATGCATGTACGCATGTATGCATGTATGTACGTATATGTAAGTGCGTACGTGCGCATAACGGCATATATATATATATATATGTATGTATGTATGTATGTATGTATGTATGTATGTAATTAAGTATGCATGTATGAATGAATGAATGAATAAATGAATGAATGAATAAATGAGTGAATGTATGTATGTATGTATATATGTATGTATGTATGTAATTAAGTATGCATGTATGAATGAATGAATGAATGAATGAATAAATGAGTGAACGTATGTATGTATGTATGTATGTATGTATGTCAACGTATATGCATATGAATATGTATATGCATATGTATATGTACATGTATGTACGCATGTATTCAGATAGCTCGGTATGCATGTTTGTATGCCGTATGTATCCATGCATGCATGCATGGATGCGTTCTTGCAAGCTCTATAAGGGATCTACTGTAAGGCTTTCATAAAGATGCTATAAGGGTTCTCTATGGGCTCTACTGTACATTCTACTGTAAGAGTTCTATAGGGAGGCATTCCATAAGGATTCTAGAGGGGTTCTATAGGGTTTCTACTTTAAGGGTTCGCCAAGATGCAACATTTCAGTTTCAGCAGCTAAAGCCCGTTCCCGTAGGCGAATGCTGAGGCATAGTCTCGTGCTTCGGCGGTTTAGGGTTCAGGGCTTAGGGCTGTATAGTCCTGAACAGGAAGTGCGTAAGGAAGACACCCTATTAATCTTTGGGCCGTTGCCGAAAGGATGACCTCCAAAAATCGCCACCCTGTGCCACCAAAGGCCAAGAAACATACCGCCCACCACCTCGGTCATTTTGAAGATAGTCTGGGGTTTCGGGTGGGGGGCGCCGGATTGACGGCACTCGAAACCCTGCATTGCCTTGATGTTATTGCTAGGATAAAGACTTAACGGATCATGGGACCTAGCGACTAGGGCCCTACATAAGATAACTATACGTATGGTCGCTTCTAACCCAATGTACTGCACCTATGGCCTGACTTACTCGGTCCCATGACCCTTCAAGAGCTATTCTACCCGAAAACAAACCAGATTCGGTGTTCAAGTACACCCTAAACACAACTCTACACCGCATGGCAATTCTACGAGCCAAACTGCCTGGAGTTTTGTTTGGGTTGCAACAGCATACGTTTTTAGGACTAAGCCCTATGCCCGAAATCCTAAACCCCTTTGTCAAGCCCTTTCAGAACCCCTATAACACCCTAAACCCTTTTTCAAGCCCCCATAGAACCCATATAACACCCGAAACCCGGAAAATCCAAACTGATGGGCTTCGGCTATCGCTTGGACCCTGGCGGTCACAGAACATAATTATCATAATCCGAATGGGATTAGCCGGTTTCACAGGAGGGTCTTATACGGGTTTTAGGATCACGGGGCTTCGTAAAAAAAAGGGTTGCAAGTGCCCTAAACCCTGGTTCTTGACCCTAAACCCTAAACCAAACCTCCTAGACCCCAAACGTGGCTTTAACCTTAACTTATACATACTCTATGCCTTAAACTCACAACAGCAGAATCTAAGCCCGAAGCGCTCCTTTCTTAGCTTCGTCCAAAAGTTCCTACCACGCCGGTCCCCATGCGGCGCCTCCCGTGTTTGGGGTCTATCCAGAGACTCCAATATCCCGTAATGGGTTCCTGGAAGGGGTCTATAAGGGAGCTATAAAGTATAGGGTTTAGGGTTTAGGAGACTGCAATATCCCTTAATTAAGGAATATTCCTTAAGTCATATTCGAGATCCTACTCTAATTTAAAGAGTATTCCTTGATTAAGGGATATTGGAGTCTCTGGGTCGGGTTGAGGGGTACTAGGTCTAGGGTTTAGGGTTTAGGGTCTAGGGTTGTGGGTGGCCTTTAAATAGGAGCCCAGTTTAAAAGCACAAACACACACAGACACACACACACACATTTTTAGCCTGATGAATCGTATACCGTACATCCCTACAAGGGGCAGGCTTCAATAGTCAAACGTTTAGGTCCTTTTTCTGGCCTTCATGGAATTTGCAAGTTTAGAGTTTAGGGTTTAGGGGTCACAAGCCTCAGGATTTGTTGATGAGCTCTGCTTCTTGGTGCGTTCAGCTGCAGATCCGCGATAAGAATCTCTCGTGCTTGGCAAAAGACACAACCTTCTTAAGCAATTGCACTGGCCCAGGCACGCAGAGATCGCTTTCAATGGTGCAAACGCCTGCAGAAATTGAGAACTAAGGTCATCGTTCGAGCGGCGGTTTCGGGTTTACGTTTACGGTTTCTGGTTTAGGGGAAATGGGTAAAGGCTCGGCAACAGTTTGGAGAGATACTTAGTTCTAGCAATTGTAGAGGCAGGTATAATTCGATTCGGCGTTTCTGATAGGGGCGGTGGCACACGGTGGATATTATGTGTAACTAGGTGCATATAGGCTCTATACATAAGCATATGTGAGTTTATGTAGATAGACATACATTCACATATTGTATATATGTATGTGTGTATATATACATACATATATATATATATATCTGTGTGTGTGCGTGAGTGCCTATACATAACCGTGTGCATGTATACATATACATACACAAACTTACCTATTTACTTACGTGCTTACAATTACTTACTTGACTTGTGTGTTCATCTATCTGATTGGTTTCTATTCGTCTGTTTGTTTTATCATTTGTCAACTTGCTTACATATTTTGTACACTGTATACATACCCCCCAAACCCCTAAGCCCTGAACCCCTAAACCCTAAATTACTAAACCCTAAACCCTAAAGCCCTGAACCCCTAAACCCTAAACCCCAAACCCCTAAGCCCCTAAACCCTAAACCCTAAACCCCCCAAACCCGTAAGCCCTGAACCCCTAAACCCCACCCTGCTTCTGAGGGGGCCCCCGTAGGTTATCTTCCGCTGCCGGTTCAGAGTCGAGGGCTCAGAGCTTTCGTGTAAATATCTGGGGCTTCTTATCGCTCAGGGTTTAGGTTATTTTTTGGGCTTCGAGTTTAGGGCTCAGACTGCAGGGTTGAGAGTTTAGAATTCTGGGTTTAGGATTTATAGGGTTTTCGGTTTAGGGTTTAGGGTTTAGGGATTTGGGTTTAGGAATTTAGGTTCAGGTTCCAGGGTTTAGAGCTGAAGAAACCCTGAACCCCTAGACCCTAAACCCCATTGTGCGCCTCACTGGTTCGAATAGGGTTTTGATAATATAGTGGCACTGCGGAACGCGAAGGAATAGTGCTGCTAACTGCCCTCTGCTACTCCTGGGACACTCTGCGGGATACTTTGGTGATGGGCACTACTGGGATGCTCTGGGAAATTTTTGGGTCAGCTTCACCGACCTGGCAGAAAGACTTCGGGTGTAGGGTTTAGGACCAGGCTTTGGGGTTTAGGATGAAGCCTAAGGTTTAGGGTTTAGGGTTTTGGGTTTTGGGTTTAAGCCCTCAGCCCCAGCGTTAAGCCCGAAAGCCCGCCATGGCAAGCCGTGGCAAAAGGCGCTCCTCTGCCCAGCTCAGGCCACCAGCGATGCTCATAAACAGAGTCAGCCTGGGAGTTTCGGGTGTAGGGTTTCGGGTTCCTTCATGGCTCGTTTCGAGGGGAAGCCTTTAGGTGTTCACTGCAGTGGATTTTTTGGGGGGGTTTCGATTTTGCGCTTCGGGCTAGGGGGTCAAGACTGCCTTGAAGGACAAAGGGGGTTTTGATGCTGCTATTACATCCGCTTTGAGCCCAATAGCAAAAGACCCTCCAGTGAAGCCGACATACGAAGTTTTTATACATATTCTACAGCTGTAAACCCTGCTATAGTAGTTCCTGACACGACTCTACGAGCTTCATGGTTGTAGCTGAGGAAAGGTGATGATGACGGTAGTGACACTTGCTATGGCGCTGCTGGTCACGATGATGGCGGAGGGACTATGACGATTGCAACCAGCATGATGACGTGATGATGTTGATGAAGAAGAAATACATGATGATGACGGGCGTGGCCGCCACTATATATATATATATACATATTGATTCACCAGGTCGGGTATGTCGGGTATCGCTCTCCCCTCCTTATACCCTTCCTTTTACGACTCCCGCTCTCGCGATGGCTACTGTGAACTTTACCACCTTTACTACAGTTTCTCACCCTTGACTGGTGTCCATATTTCCGGCTTCCGAGCCCTGCCAGGATCAGAAAAACCCTACGCCCTAAACCCTTAAACCCCAAACCCCGAAACCCTCAAACCCTGAAACCTTTAAAACCCTAGAACCCTAAACCCCCAAACCCTGAACCCTAAACCCCAAGCCCCAAAAAACTCTTAAAAAAACCCTTCAAAGCCACTTCAGAGCCCAGGAACACCGTGTCCTGCATGGAGCCATAGTACTTGTCACACGCCTTCCACAAGAGCAATCGTTCGCATCCAGGTTTTTGGGGCTTAGGCCCTAAACCCTAAACCTAAGGCTCTCCCTAATTTGTTTCATGGAACTCTACCTAAACCCTAAACCCTAAACCTAAGGCTCTCTGAATTTGACTCAGGGAGCTCTACACAGCCCAGACGGCTAGAACGAAGTCTGCGGCGTGAATCCCAAACCTGACCTATACCGGGTGTCGATCTCAACATCCCCGAAACTATCTATAAGCAGGGCTCTAATTATATAAAACAAGAAAGGAAATTGTAGTTATCCCTGATCGATACCTAGTATAATGACAGCTGTACCGACGGACCCCGCCATCCGAAGCTCGTCTGACAGGGGCGCGACATCCGGGTCCCGCACGTAATCCTGGAGGCGAAGGTCAACCCTAAACCGTAAACCTTTAGGGTTTAGGGTTTAGGGGTTTAGGGGTTTAGGGGTTTAGGGGTTTGGGGGTTTAGGGGTTTAGGGGTTTAGGGGTTTGGGGGTTTAGGGGTTTAGGGTTTGGGACCCAGAAAAGCACCTAAACAACAACCATAAGGCTGGCACATCCCATTCCCTCCGCCCTGCTGACGAAGCCAATGGGGTCAGGCTAATGCAGCGGCCTTAATAATTAGAATAGGGTTTTGGGGCCCATTATACTATACTTATGATAAGGAACCACCAAAATAGTATATGTAGTCATTTTAAGCCCCTATATTATCTGACCCAACAGTTTATCTGTGAGCTGCCTTTTGCTTCCTGAAGGCGTCTAGGTCTTCGGGTGCTAGGGTATTGAGGGCTCGATGTAGGTGCTACAGGCTGAGGAGGCATGATTCCGGGTTCAGGTGCAGGACGAGGCACGAGCATTCAGGGTGCGGTTTACTCCAAAAAGTGGCAGGAGGGGGGGAGGGGGGGTGGCGGAGGAAGGTGCCTTTCGCATGTCGGGCCTGGGGATGTAGAATGCAAGTGTGCAAAGCCCTCTGTCTTTCCATCCGTAGATCCTCATGCAGCTCCTCCATGCCACAACCTACACAGCACCCAAACCTAAACCCTAAAGCTACACAACACCCGAAAAATCATCCAGGAACATCTGCCTGCAGCACCGAGGGGCATTTACGCTTTGGGTGAACAGGATGGCAAAAACGTAGATGATGAGAAAAAGGAGGATCAAAGCCCACGAGAGGGCCTGACATCCACTGCCGGAGCTGAGGGGATATTAGGGTTTTAATTGTCTCTAATTGCTTAGGGGGGTTTGGGGTTTAGGGGTTTAGGGGTTTAGGGTCTGGGCTTATGGGCTACAGGGCTAACCGCGATTTAGGGTTCAGAACTCAGACCTTTAAGCTTCAGAAGCTGGCATTCAGGTCTGGGGCTATGATGTGGTGGCTGTGGGCCTCATGTGGGAGCTTCCGAAAATTAGGGGTACCTTATTTTGGAGTCCTCATAATAAGGATCCTACTATTTGGGGTACTATATCAGGGTCCCCTAGTTTCGGAAACTCCCATATGGAGCATAGCAAAAGCAGATTGAAACGAGCATGTGAACCCTAAAGGGAACTATAGGGTTCTATGCAAAAGTTCAACCCTGATCAAGAGGTGAAAACACTCGACAGAAATTAAGGGCACGAAGTCAACACCATAGTCGGCACATATCTTGTCTAAGTAGCATTCAGACCAGGCTAGACAGAAGGAGGCCAGGCCGGGCTCCCGTGGCAAGAATAGCATTGAAATGTGCGGCTCACGGAGTGGCAACAAACAGCCGGTGAACAAACATATCGAAAATGCTTGACGTACGTAGTATCTGCATCGGAAAAGTTACTTAGAGAAGTACGCTATAATATCCCCAAAGACCTATTCTAATGATCAAGGCGCCTGGGTGCTTCAAAATCATGTATCTTTTGCAACCCGAGGTTTCCCAGTGGCCAAGAAACAATGGCTTAGGATTTGGGGCTTACCTATAGTCTCCATTGTAGTTCCTTTTTGGGGTTACCTTATAGGATCCTTATTATAATATTTGGTTAAGCCAAAAAAAGGAACTACAATGGAGACTATAGGTAGGGTTTTTCCTACTGCCCCCGTTTGATAAGGAGACCCGAAACACAAAGGGCGAAAGCATAGAGTACTGCTCGAAGACCTAGAACCTCAACTCGAAGACCCTAAGCCACCCTGGTTTGGGCTAGGGCTTTAGGTTTCATCTTAGCTTTCCAAACCTGCTGGCCTCAGACGGTGGGATGAAAGGTAGGTAGGATTAAGGCTGCCTTTTATAAGGACTATTACTTTGGGATTATCCCACCCATCTTCATCCCACCCTGGGAGCCCTTTGACTAACACCTGCCCACCCATCTTCACCCCACCCTTGGAGCCAGTTGACTAACACCTGGTGCATACAAGCTGAAACTTTTGGTGTAACAGTCCTATGCTACTCCAAGAATGCTGAAAACCATAAACAGCCCCAAACCCTAAGCCTAACATCCCTAAACCCCAAGCATATTTAATGGATCTGCGGTTGGCGGGCTGACTAGGATTTAGGGCTTCGGGCTACTATACACAAACTTCGACCAACAATCGAAGACACAAGAAAAACCCTGAACCCTAAGCTATCGCGGCGAGAACGATAGAACGCAGAGTTCAGGCAGCCTTCAGCGTGGAAAAGATGGACGTCACCAGGGTTCGAAGCGCCATAATGAAGCGGAAGATTCGGATAAATTGGACGGTTCCTGGGTTTGGAAGTTTATAGGGACCCCCAAAAGCACATAAGCATAAGCATCTTAAAGGGATATCCCTACCTTATTGGGCTTCATGATAAGCGGGTTTATATGGGATATCCCCATTTTTGCTTATGTGCTTTTTTGGGGCCCTAGTTTAGGGTTTAGGGTCTGGGGCTTCGGGGACGAAGCTCTGAACCCCGATGTTGAATCACGGTGCTCGCTGTCGCATTTCGGATTTGGGCCTTCTCCCAGAGGGTCCAAGTACTCCCTACGGTTGATGGACAAAATCCTGCACCATAATTCCCATAGTTTAAGGTCCTTAAGGTCATGCAGGATTTTGTCCATCAACCGTATTATAGGACTTGAGGGCCTTTTCAGGTAGCAAAAACCATAAATAAGGACTACTTGGACCCTTAGGGTCTGGCTTCAGGCGTCCAAAGGATTCAGGGTTTTTGAGCTGGCGGTATGAGGGCATTTTTTTAGTCAGACTCATATCAGGTTTTGGGAGGACATTACGCTACACTTATAGGGACCATACGGCTGATGGACAAAATCCTGCATGACCCTAAGGACCCTAAACTATGGGAATTAAATATGGTATATTCCTTATTATGGGTCATGCAGGATTTTGTCCATCAACCGTAAGACTTGCGACCCTACTATATCCGCTTGTGTTGGGTTTAGGACTGCTTGTCGTGCTGCTGTTTTGGATCCGAAGGCAAGGAGCATTCACACTAGCAAAGATACACATAAGGCCATCTCTAGCAAAGGGAGGGGTGTTCAGCTACTTAGGCAGTTACGGGTATGATTGTATTCGGGTACACTTTTCGAGGTCATCTTCTCCAGAAACGCTTTAGGCTTTCACGTCTTGCGCAAGTTAGAGGCTCTAGGATCTGCGGTGTAGGGTTAGGGTGCTCCGTGTTTAGGGTTTAGGAATTAGGGTTTAGGGCTTAAGTCTTTCCTCAGGGTTCAGCTTTAACCGGAAGGAACAAAAGCGCAAAAAGAACTTACGGACAATCAAACTCGGCTGGACGGATGCAGGATGTTAAACCCTCAACCATACCGATTAAACTTCGAGTAAACTTCAGCTGAGTGTTGCGGTCTCACAACGCGTAAACTCTGAACCCTACACAGCATCAGCGCCTTAATAAATGGAATAGGGTTTTGGGTATGTTCCGCAAGCAGTATAGTCATACTGCGGAAGGCTCCGGAATACGACCGGTAACTAGTTAGGCCCCTACGTTAACCCTTTTGGACCACGCATTGAAAGCATCCAAGGAGCTCAACAGACGAGTCAGCCGAACCAGTCGGAAGGATTTCAAACTGGTGACGCTGGCCAGGCTGCCTAAGTCTGCTTACTGCAGGGGCCTTAATGATTAGAATAGGGTGTCGGGGGCCATTATACTACAAGTATAATCAGGAGCCCCCAAAATAGTATTGGTAATTATTTCGGCACCTATAGTGGGAGTTTGGGGTTTTGGGCTCTTTTGTGGTGTTGGGGGGGGAGACGTATGGTTTAGGGTTCCAGGGTTCAGGGTTTAGGGTTTAGGGTTTAGGAATTATTGACAATAGAACACTTCAAAGGCAGGCTTCTTGCGGTCCAGGTAGTCTTTGGGGGCTACCACACATGGTATCATGACTGACTACTCGGCCCTTGAATCACTTCAAGCTGCCGTCTTGACCTGTGCAAGCGCTCTGAAGGTGGGATGAAGGTAGGTGGGGACTCCCACATAAGACTTTTTGTATATGGGATCATGTGTCCTACCTACCCACCCCCAGGGGTCACAAGTGCCCAAATAGTAAGTTGAGGTATCAACAACCAGTGACTGCATAGCTTCGGAACCTCAAATCCTACGTTTTTCCACTGCTTGTACCCTAAACCCAAACCTTTCGAGGACCCTGAAGCAATCGAATCGTCTTTGCATACTAGAGGCCACTGCTCTCCCCTGCAATTTCCACCGCGCTCTCCCAGATGGAGATCACCTTTGCCCGCCCGGAGCTTTGAATCGGAGGGCCCAGCGATTAGGGGTTTAGGAGTTTAGGGGTTCGGGTTGAGGGTTGTTCGTATCTTTGAACCAGACGGCCCATTACCCCTGAACTCAGGAATGTATTTCTGGTTAAGGCAACTTAATAGGGTGACGTGGTGACTGAAGGTACCCAGAGACTCCAATATCCCTTAATTGAGGAATATACCTTAAATCATATCAGGGATCCTACTATAATTTAAGGTATATTCCTTAATTAAGGGATATTGGAGTCTCCTAAACCCTAAACCCTATAGATCCCTTATAAGAACCCTTAAAGGAACCCTTATAGATCCCTTTAAAGGAACCTTTAATTAAGGGATATTGGAGTCTCTGGGTATACCCTAAACCCTAAACCCTCAACCCTAAACCGTGATTGAGGGTTCTTGGCCTGGGAGCTCGAAGCCTACGGGGGTTGGACAGGGCTTTAGACGCCTGGACATCGGGTGCTGGGTTTAGGGTTGAGGGTTGAGGGTTTAGGGTTGAGGGTTGAGGGTTTAGGGTTGAGGGTTGAGGGTTTAGGGTTGAGGGTGTGTGACAGTATGCGCGGCGGGTGCGCTTCTTTATAAATGGAGGCGCACCCACTTATCGCGCGCTTGCGTCAGCATGTAGTCCCGCCCCAACCACCCCAACTATTCTTAGGGTTCACCCCCCAAACCCCCCTCAAGGGGGGCGTTCTTGCTCTCTGCTTCCTTTCACAGCAAAGCACAACTGATGGATTGGTGTCGGGTTGTGGGTCCTCGCGGCCTGTGCCGGCCGCTCGACGAAAAGCAAGGGTTCCCAACAAACAACCTGGCCCTCGAGCCCTGTCAGGGCTGCTCGAAGTGCTAACGCCGACTCGGCGGGGCAGGGCAGGGCAGGGCAGGGCGGGTCCCTGGAATTCGCCACCTTGGTACCCTCCCAGACCCCCCAAAAAAGCACAGACCACCTTACAGGTCAATAGCGGAGCTTTTACCCTCCCTCACCGTTCTGACGGGACGCTCGGCCGGGGGCCTCGGTCGCAGCCTCGAGCGCCCATGCAAATGGTCAGCGGCGCTCTCGGCAGTTTAGGGTTGAGGGTTTAGGGTTGAGGGTTTAGGGTTGAGGGTTTAGGGTTGAGGGTTTAGGGTTTAGGGTTTTGTTGTTTTCGGATCAGGAATCTAAGGGTTTCGGCCAAAGAGCTCCGGACGATGGTGTTGGGAGTTTGGGGCCATAAGGGCTCAAGGCTTACACGTCTGCTGACCCTACAAGTCCGAAACCTTAAACCGTAGACACACAAGACCCTAAACCCTAAATCCGAAACCCTAAACCCCCAAATCCTTAAAACCCTAAACTCACCGTGATCTCCGCAACACAGAAAGCATGTCGTTGAGGACTTTTGGGTCGAACCCTGCGGGTGAACGGATTCCTATGATGAAGGGGCCGAATGATAGAAGGAGCCGCAGGGAAGAATGACAGTGCTTATTCAGGCACCTACATTCCAACAAAAGTTGATGTGAGGGTGATTCAGTGGACAGGGTCTAGGGTTTTAGGATTTACTGGGATTTACAGCTCGGGCCCTTGTACAAGCCCTTGGAGCACTCTTGGAGAGCCCTTGTAGAAGCCTTACCCTTATAGAGCTCTTCTAGGCTTATTTCGGAGCGATATCAGGACCTCTGTGACACGCTCCTTTGAGAGCTCCTTCTAACAGTTTCTCGCACTGAAAGACATTGCTGCTCGTGACAACAAGTCCAACACAAGCACGTCCCAGGGTTTGGGGTTTGGAGCTTTGGTGTTGCCGATCCATAACTAGGCGGTGGCTTCCCCGCATTCCCCTAAGAGGGCGCAGTTTGCTTCTGGGCTGGGGCGTTGGGGCTGGCCGGAGTTTGGTGAGCTATGTCAGCTACACCCCAAAAATCCAAACCCACTTTCAAATCAAGAAAGCCAGTCAGTTGGAAAGCTTCGAACTCACAGTCCGTTGGGTCCGGGCGACCACCCACCACACTCTCCTAACGTATGCTCCTCTTCGTCTGTTTTGCTGCTTACCCTTCTTGTTCCTATTTCTGACGACCGTTATTGTAGTTATTACCACTATTACTGTCTATTGTTATTATGGTTGCTAGCCCGCGCAGGCCCAAGCTCCATACAACCACTCAATGAGGGTTTGGGTTTAGGGTTAAAGTTTAGGGTTTAGGCTGAAGTGGTCTAGGACTTGAGGTTCAGCCTTCGAACTAGCCGTTCCGCCTCAGACCCGAGCCGTTAAGGCCCAGAGCATCCATGTCCCAACCATGCCGACGTCCACATCCACCCCGACTCCACCCAGAGCCCGCCGGTTCCCTCAGAGCACCCATGTCCCAGCCATGATAACGTCCAGCCAGACCCCATCCGTTCGAGCAGAGCATCCATGTCCCAACCGTTGTAACGTCCACCCAGACCCCATCCGTTCCCGCAGAGCATCAATGTCCTAACCATGATAACGTCCACCCAGACCCCATCCAGCTGCATGATAAAGAGCCGTGGTCGATTCTCTGGAAAAGCTCACTAAATTCTAGTGCCGATTTTTGCATTTTGAGCACTTCAGCATTTAAAGAACCTTCTAAGGGATCTAGTTTTGGGATCCCCCCAGGGTCTGGGTTAGTGTCTCGGGACTTGGGTTGGGGCTTTAGGGTCTACAGTTCAAGAATTCCTTCGAGATGGTGTCAGGTGGAGCTCTGGCGAGCCTCGGATTGCCACGTGACTTAAACTTGATACTAAGTAACATATAATATATGACATATGCTACAAAAAGAGTATATAACTTATACAAAAAACATAATCTATAATGATATTGAACTCATTTTTGCGGGCCCTGGTAGCAGGTTTGGTGTTTAGGGGCCAGAAAATCTGTCTTGAACCCCGAGACCCGCACAATGCCCAAAGTCAAAATCCACTGCGACCCCTCCACTCTGTAAGCCCGGGTATTCCACCGGGTCGCCACGATCAGCGTGTCTAGCCAAATCCAGCAACAGCCTTCAGCACAGAAGACGCTGCAACCTGCGGACTGAGGTTTACCTATAGTCTCCATTGTAGTTCCTTTTTGGGGTTACCTTATAGGATCCTTACTATAATATTTGGTTAAACCAAAAAAAGGAACTACAATGGAGACTATAGGTAGGGCTTCGTTCGTCATCTTAGGAGTTTCGCTGTTCTTGCTTACTTTACAGTTTAGGACTTACTATTGCTCTAGCTCTTGTCAAGTATGCCGGTTTGAAGGCTGGGCTGTACTATGGTAGTTGAGGTCACTACTGCTATACTCATCGCGTCCAATGATATCTTCAGCATGACTGATTTAGGTCTAACCTTTAGGTCATATGACCCTTATTGCTATAAGAATTATGGTTGTTACCACCATCTATATGTATCTTACTACTATAATTTTGAGTATTACAAGTACTACTTCCGCTACTACTACCAGTACTACTACCACTACCACTGCCACTGCCACTACCACTACCACTACAACTACCCCTACCGCTACTACTACTACTACTACTACTACTAAACTACTACTACTACTACTACTACTACTACTACTACTACTACTACTACTGCTACTACTACTACTACTCCTCCTACTACTCCTCCTACTACTGCTGCTACTGCTACTGCGACTGCGACTGCGACTGCGACTGCTACTTACGACGACGACTACAACTACTACTGCCAGTACCAGCACTTGCTGGTCCAGCCCTCTAGGGGAGCTGAAGGTTAACCTTTGAGGTTATAAAAGGACCCCTAAACGGTGCCTACTCTCCTGCTACCCTAAACCCGGAACGCTGAACCCTAAGCCCCGAACCCTAGACCCGACGCCTTATTCTAGCGCGCCAAGCAGGCTCAAGGTTACCTGCTCTACTAGGAGAAACTCCCTTAGAATGGGGTCTAGGGCTCAGGGTTTAGGGTTTAGGGTTTAGGGTGTGTCGATGCTCCGCGCACACCACCACGCGAGACGTGTGTTGTGGTGTGCGCCTAGGTTCAGCGCTCTCGCCCTACCCGCCCACCCAGTCTACGACCTTT